>JASSRZ010000054.1:11426013-11439630 GCA_032164315.1 Malacoctenus gilli | reverse complement strand
ACTTTCAAAAGGTAACGTTGAATTTCTTCTTAATCACCCTTCACCACGTCATCGCGCTTTATTGTGACGCCGGCTCCCGTTGCCGTGTAAACGGTCAGACGGGCCGGCCGACCCGCCGTGTGACAGGACGAAGTGGCTCGTCCCGGCTGCGTCCTCCTGTGAACGCAGAGCGAGCTAAAGATCCGCTGTCGCACAGTTCAGCGAGTCAAAAGCATCTCGGGCGCCATCGTGCAGGCAGCCAATCGCGGATGGCGTGAGTGTTTTTTTTCCCTCCAGACCTGGGCGTGAACGTGTCACACCTGTGGCTGCAGGTGAGCCCGATTCGCCGATCCCTCAGGATAGCGAGCACGCAGCTGGCGAGCCCGCTTCTGTGTGGCTGAGCATCAGCGTGTGATGTTTGCATCTCCGTTCGTGACGGGAATGCTCAGCGCTGGTCGCCGCCGCCGCTTCCGCTCGCGAAGTTAACTTCGGCCAGGTGCTCATGAATATTCAGCCGCTCACCGCTGATTGTGAGCCGCGCCGGCCGCCGCCGCCATCTGTTGGTGCCTGTCAGTCAAGTCAGAAGGACTTTCAGACCCGCCCCTCATGAATATTTGGTGTCTGTAACTCGGAGGCAGACGAGGACCTTGATTGGACGTCCTCGGATTTCCTCGCCACAGATTAGCAACAATTCCAAGAGAGGACGCCGGACGCCTTCGTCCTCCGCCGTCTTCATGCTGCCGCCTGCATCTGCACGCATTTTTTGGCAGTTATTGCAGTTTTACTGCTCTAAACTTAATTCCAACTGTGCATTTGTGTCGCCTGTGACACGGTTGAACCATATTTCCCACGAAACGTGCCACAAACAACAGCAGGATGTTTTTTTTAGCCGTTTCTTTGCAGCATTCAGATGGTGCGTTCGGGAGCATCTGGATTTTCCATGCTCCTGAAAATAACAGGCGTTACAGTGGTTTCAGGCCTGCAGGATCTGGAGCCAAAATAACCCGTGACAAACGAGCGAGGGGGGTCTCACCCCCCCCCCCGTCAGCCCCTAACCTGTCGCCCCTGTCTGTGCGTGTCCCCCTCTGCAGCACATCAGCAGCAGGAGGCACAAAGACAGAGCAGCAGGTAAACCGGCCAAGCCCAAGTTCAGCCCCTACACGCCCGCCCAGCGACACCACAGTTTCCAAGCAGTGAGTACGCTCCCGATGCTCGTCCGTCTCGCGTTCGTGAGTTGATTCTCCGGGAGCCCCTTCCAGGAAACTCCGCCCCCGACGTCAGCGATGGCGTCTGAGGATTGATGTGTGTTTTGATGGTTCACGCTGCCGAAGATGTTCCAGAGATAGAAGATGTCCGAAGTGACGGCAGAGCGCTGGTTAGATTGTTTGGGGACGGCTCGTTCTCGGCGATCTCCGTCTCAGCGGCTTGGTCTTTGTTCCGCCCTTCAGATACGACTGACGCTGCAGAAGAGCCAGGAGCTGCCCAAGCCTCTGGCCTCGTCCCTGCTGCAGCGGCAGCTCTCCGCCGCCATGGTGTCCGTGCCCCCCTTCTCTCTCCAGCCGGCCTCCAGCACCAGCCCCGCCCTGTTTCACAGCCAGCCCCTCCCGCAGGCGCTGCTCCATCCGGCCCCCGGACCCATCTGCTCGGCGCACACGTCGCTCTTGTTTACCCCCTACTGACCGGAAAGGGTTAAACGAACACCTGAACGGTTTTCCCTGGATGTCACGGAGTCCGGACTGGAGGGAGTCGGAGGAGAACCTCACCCGGGTCGTCAAAAGACGAGAAAAGAGCTGAACGCGGCTGAACATTTCCTCCTGTTGGTGAACGCTGGACGCAGCGCCTCAGACGTCTCCATCAGAAAAGCACAACTTCTGGTATTTCCCCTCATTTCTTTGATTCCAACGCGTCGCATCCAGAATCTCCTCCTGAAAACTGACCTTTAATCCCGACAGACGTGAGAAAAATGCCGATTATTTCTTAAACAACCGCATTCGCTCACTGCAAAAATCCAAATCCCTCCAAGAAGATTTTTCCCCGTTAAGTCGAGCGATCCCATCGCTCCTAAAAAGAGACATTATCAGTGAGAGTTTTTCAGCTCGTTTCGAGGTCGCACATCAACAACTTTCACCAACACAGTTTCACTGCTTTCATCGGGAGATTGTCGGTTTACTGCGCGCACAAAAAGCTTCGATGTGCTGATTTCTGACAGGAAATAAGACCTTGAAACAAGCGGTGAGAACTTGGTCCTTCAGCGATTCGTCGTCTTTTAGGATTTTCTTTATTTACTTGGGGAAAAAAAAAGTGGAAAAAAAAACCTACCGGGTGGGATTTCGACTGTCAGACTGAAATGTGGCGATCCTCAGTCCCAGAACGTCCTCACGGATCACTGGGCGAAAGCATCCTGATGAAACTGACTGGAAATGAATAAAAACAAACTGTTGGCCTTTCTGCAACCAGTTGCTGGGGCACAGACTTGTTCCATAACCCAATAAATGAACGTATATCCCACCGTCAACCTTCTCCTTGGTCTCTGAATCTCCAGCGATACGGTCGGAAACGTGGACGCAGCGCCGCGCCGAAGTCTCTTCATCCTCCGCAGCGACGCGCCAGATAATTACTCCTTGATCCCAGCTCAGATATTCCCCCAAAAACAAAGTGAAAAGGACACATCCACAGCTGGGAGACCGTGACCCCCCCCCCCCTTTTCACCCTGCAGGTTCTTTGGTATAAATCCAAACAGGAATGTTTGTGTCTGTCGCTGTCGTCTGGCCGTGGCGGGTGTTTGGTGCATTAACCCCCCCACCCACCCCCACGGAGGGCCGTTCGGCACAGCAGGAACGGGCCGAGTGTTCCATGCGAGTCCTGACCTGACGGAGCGTCTGCGTGAGGGCTGATGGCATTCCTGCGCTGACGTTATCTAAGTGATGGCCCCGCGCAGCGCTCCGAGGTCGAGCTGAGGTCACAGCCGGCGGGATCGCCGCTTTTTTTCCCTCCTTAACTTTCCGTGACCCCGCCGTGCCGAGTGTCTTCCCGCTTTTGCTCCTCCGTCAGCCGGTTGACACTAAAACTGGAATTAATTAGTCTTTTTTTTTTTCCACCTGCAGCTTCTCCAGAGCAAATAGGACCATCGGCCAGTTTAATGAAATATCGTCCAATCAATCACCGGCCTGCTGATTCCCTGAGATGTCGCTGCAGCTATTATTACTGCGGTTATTAATTGTCCGGGGGCTGATTGTGAACATCTGTGTGTGGGATGCTCGATTCTCCACAGCGCTCCTGGAATTCGGACCTCCCCCGGCTCCCGGACCCCTCCGGCCGACTCTGCCGGCGATCCTTCGCCGCTTCACGTCTCGGCCTCACCTTCGCTCATCTTTCTTCGCTTGTCTCGGCCGCTCAAACGCGTGTCAGCGAGGCCAAAGCCTGACTTGGCATCCAGGGAACCTTTTGGTTCTTCGCTACCTGGAGCGACTACAAAGAGCTGCGGGAGCCGTGTGAGGGCAGCTCCTCTCCGCGCCCACATTGGAGGAGACGAGAATAAACCGCTGGCGCCATGCCGCTCCAGTCTGACGGCTGAACATTGCACTTTATTTCAAACCGTAAAAAAGACCCGAGTATTTACATCAGGAGCTGGACTCGTAAGCGCTGTGTTAAAAGTTTAATAACAGGTAGTTTTCAACGTCTAAACGCTAAATTTGGTTAAAACAGTCAGATGTAAAAACTACAAATCGTATCGCTAAGTGAGCTGAAGACGTACAGCAAGGTTCACGTTAGTTCCAGCGAACAGAGAAGATCTTCTGCTCTCGTTGGTTGATGATTCCCAACATAAACATTCAGGGCGACAAAGCAAAGAGCCCAAATTAGAGAGGAAATGATGATTGATCGCCCATTCCTCCCGTTCAGACTAAACAAAAGACATCGGCGCGTAAACTGACGAGAGACACCTTCGGCCTCGCCGCCTGTTGCCTTCACGTCTTCCTGAACATGTGGTCACTGCGCTGCCTTCACCTTGAACTTGGTCACCGTGTCGCTGCAGGTTGGCACAGCTGCGTTCCTCCTCTTTCGTGTGGACCGACACGGTGAGAAGGCAGAGAGAGGGGAAGGGGGGGGGGGGGGATTGGGGTGGCACGAGCACCATCTGTGAGGGTCAGCGCACTTTCACGGTGATTCAGGGAGCAACAGAAGTTCACGTTTGACTCCGGAGGAACTCTCTCCTTTTTGTGCCCGAGTTGTTGCTTTAGCTGCACTCCACGGGGTTTGTTAAGTCCCTGTCAGGCGTGCAGAGGCATGAAGCAGTGGTCAAGATTAGTCCATGGAGGTGGGGGTGTGAGGGGGGGGGAGGTCGGGGGGCTACAGGCTGTGAAGTAAATGGCTCAGTGGGGTCGTTCAGGGCTACCGGGGAGCCGTAATGGCCGCGCGGCGTCCCACCGAGACGAGGAGTGGAGGTAAAAGTGTGAATCCCTCCGTCGTGTTTGCTTCTACAGTCGTCCGTTTGACAGCCTGGATCAGCCTCTCTGTGTTCACTGCGATGCTCCCTCTTCTTCACCTTCCTGAGTTCGTTTCACTGTAATAACACGCACGTCGCTTTCGAGAAGAACCGAGTTCTTTGAGGAGACCCCTGCCGGGCAGGCAAAACATGCAAACTCTCCGCTAAAGACCTGCGAGCCGATTCAAACGGGGTTCTGCTGCTTCTCGTGGCATCCGTGCGTCCAATATATCGATCTAATACCCATAAAATCGAGCTGTAATTGGATTTCCTGGGCCGATTCAGACCCAGAGTCCGGCCGCGGTGTTTTATTACTCCACCCGTGTTATGATTTCATTACAATAAATTGCGAGTATGGCTCCAGATGCATGTTTTCCATATTAAAAAGTGGGGCTGTGTATTTTTGGCCCCGGCAGAGGCGAGCGCGTAGATTAGCGTTAATACTTCTCATCTGGCGGACGACGGTTCGCTTGGCCGCTCCCACCGTCTGGACGGAGATGCGTCCGACCGGGCCGAGATAGATCGGCGAGCTCTCAACAAAGATGCCGAATCGACGGCCGAGCCGGCGAACGACCTGCAGGGAAACGCCACGCGCCGGAAAAAAGGGCTCGGTCCTGTTCCTCAACCGGCAACTAAGCTCACTGCCTTCTTTATTTTGATCCGTCGCTCCTGTAACGGTGATAATAAGTTTCACCCCAGGCAGCCACCATGTGGATTGTAAGGAGTGGCATAAAGTGTCAGTGTGATGGATTTGTCCATTAAGGCAAGCTGAGGTAAAACCTGCAGACTCCCTCTGGCTGCCTCTCTCTGTCTGACTTTATAGGCTTCTCCCTCCTGCTCTGCCTTTTTCCTCTGCTCCTAAACCACACACACACACACACACACGTGCACACATAACTCTGAGGATGTCCCTGCTGTGAGCAAGCAGATGTACCATTCACTTTGTCTTTGGGAGAATAACACACCGTTAAAGTGAGGAGATGTTCTCCTCCAAGCGGTGGGTCGTCCCTGTTCTCGTTGGCCCGCTTCGTAAAAACCAACCCAGACAGACTCGCTCCCTTAACCCACACAAACACCTAAAAAGCGACGGATGTGAGCTCGACTTGAGGTGGGATCTCGTTGCTCCTGATATCATTTCTTTGGTTTGAAACAAAACGCGGCAGCTTCACGTCTTCCTGGAACCGACGTCGAAGCGATCCCACCGAAACGGCGCACGTCAGCTAAATCAACAACCGCTCGTATTCTCTCCTGAGCGCTCGGCGCTGCATCACGGCTGAGGCATCCCGCTGAAGTCATTTGTTTTAGGAAGGTGACACTGACAGCACCCACCATTAACCCAAAGCCTCATGTGGCCCCAATGTGCCATTCAGTTCTTCTAAATGGATGTTATGAGGCGCTACGTCAAACTGGAGAGCACATTCCCTCCCTCAAATGCACTGTTAAGCAAAACACTCCTGCTGGCTATGAATTGGGAAAAAAACCCTATAAGCTCCAGAATGTAATATTGTATGGAACATATATTAAATGACGGATGCATTGAGGCGTGAAGAGGGAGAGCCTGAATGCTTTGACATGGCCTGGAGTGAAAAACAAGACATGTCAAAAGACTCAACCCCCCCCCCCCTCCCCCAATTTAATATTTGCTTTCATCCAAATAATTGACTTCCTTTCTGAGCAACTGTGCAATCACATACTGAACAAGTCGCGGGAGCTCGAGAAAAAACCTCATGGAATACACTCTGGTGCTGCCAGTCACAAGGGTTGCGATTAACACAATTATCAGCTCCATCCACACGCAGCACGGCTGCACCGGCTCTTATCTGCTGCAGTCAATTATACAACTCAGTGTGTCGGCACTTAATTAGTCTGACCCTCGTCGAGTCCTAATCCAATTTTCTCCGCTTGTCTTTTTTCACCATCAAAAAGTAATACATTGCATACATTTGCAATTGATGTATGTTTTTCGCTCCATTTCTTATAAAAAAGACCGGGAAAATGGGGAAAAATGCCAAGAATTATAATTAGACGATTGTGTTGCGGTGTTTTAATTTGCTATTGAGTCTTAAGGGATAACAAACTGCCGACGAGCGAAGAATATGAAACGTTTGGATCTCAGCAGCGACCTGCTGCTTGTTTGTTTCGTTGACTTTGTCGCCATCTAGCGGAGAGTAGTATATAACAAGCGGAAGTGACGTCGCCCGAAGTTCCTCCAATCAGCGGCCGAGGCTCCGAATTCGAACGTCAACTCTCGGACAGACGAAGGAGCTGCGAGAAAAATGGAGAAACCTGCAGCCTGAACTTGTCCAGTAAACATTTTCCGCTGAGTTCACAGACCTACAGAGGAAGTGACGCTTTGCAGGCGACTTCTGGTGAGTTTCATGTTGACGTCTCGGTTCCAGCGGAAACTGTCGGTGTCTCAGAAACGTCTAACGTTCACTCCTGTTAGCCTAGCTCGTTAGCTTTCTCCGGTTAGGGGTCGTCTTGCTCCGTGTTGGTGGGGCCTTTTGTGAGCTCTGTTTGGGGTCGTTCCAGACCGCCGAATGATGGCCAAGGATCGGGTCCAGAAGAAGTCCTTCCAGCAGAGTCTGGAGGACATCAAGGAGAAGATGAAGGAGAAGAGAAACAAACGTCTGGCCAGCGCTGCTTCCGCCCCCAGCAGGAGAGCAAGGATGAGCCTCAAAAGCAGCGGTCAGCGAACGGTCGCTCAGAAGTTGGGCTTCAATAACAAATGGAGAAGAAAGTGTTGGGACTCAGGGTTTCTTTGCCGTTGCTCTTCCAGCCGTCGCCTCCACGCACAGCATCCTGAAGGGGGTCCAGCTGAACAACAAGGCGCTGGCTGTGGCCCTGCAGGCCGAGAAGGAGAAGGTGCGACAGGCCAACGCGGTCATCCTGCAGCTGAAGAGGGAGCAGCAGGCCGTGTTCCTCCACCTGCTGCTGCTCAAGAGGAGGCTGAAGGAGCAGGAGGCGCTGAAGCAGCAGGAGGCGCCGGTGGCGAGCGCTCCGCAGGTGAACCGTCGACACCTGTCAGCTGGCCGAGTCAGGTGTTATCTCAGGATTTTCGACCAACGTGATGTGTTTTTTGTGCGTTTTCTGATCCAGATCAAACCCACGAACGACCCCGTGGAGCCTCAGCCGCCTGCCGTTTCTGCTAAGTCAGTTTTTAAACAGAAATCACACAATTTTATCCTGTTGATCGATCCAGTTGACTGTTGTTTTTCTGTGTTTTGTTTACAGAAGAAAGCGAAGCAGCCGGAAACTCCATGAGCTCATCGACTGTGAAGTGTCGCCAGTTTGTGCAGGTATTCTTCATTCGCTTTGTATGAACGGCAGACGAACGGTGTGTCACTGATCTGAGAACAGTCCGTCAAATTACCTCACCTGTCGTACCAAAAACAGTCACAATTTGATAGAACAGCTTCAACTCAAAGAGAAAAGTAGATTTGTGAAGAATAGATCTGAAGTTTTGCTGTTTTCCAGACAAGTTTCTGTTAGATTTCTCGCTTTTATTGTTGATATTGAACGTCGATTTCATTTTGTCTCTTTGTCCATAGAGCCTCCGCCCAGTAGGAAGTTTGCTCCTCTTGAATGTGACAAACAGAACGCGTTACCGCCCACCGTCGGCGTGAGGCGTCGTAACACGGACCGGAAAAGCAGGAGGCGGTCTGAGCGCGTGCAGCAACAGCAGAGGGCGGCGAGTGACGCCGATCCGGCCGCCGGCTTCGGCGCTTCAGCGTCGAGTCCTCTCCGTAATGACGGTGGCGTGCCGCCGACGGCAGAGCCGGACTTCACGGGACTCGGTGAGGCCGCCGAGCTGCAGCACTCGACTCCTGAACCGGCCCCTCCCCGAAAAACGCAGCAGCAGCAGCAGCAGGTCTCCAGGAAACCGCAGCCGTCCCGCTCCAAACCGGAGCCCGCTCCGCGCAAACCCGAGCGAGGCCGCAAGCCGGACCGGGCGCCGTTAAAGAAGCCGTGGGAGAACCCCAAACCCAGGGCGCGGTCCAAGAGCCGGGACCGGTCGGCCACACGCGGCAAAGCGGCGCCGCAGCCGCAGAGCAACAAGCTCAACACCTCGCTGGGCTTCAACGACACGTTCGACTTCGACTGCGAGGAGACCATCCACGTCACCCCCTTCAGAGCGAAGGCGGAGGACGGGCAGCAGGCCACGCCCATCGCGGAGGAGGAGCCTCAGACCGGAGCCTCGTCCGCGGCGTCCAAGCGCAGCCCGTCGTCGCCGTCCTCCGAGTCGGAGGACAGCCTCTACGTTCCCCAGAAGACCCGAAAGAAAGCGAGCGTTCCCGAGAAGACCAAAGCCGTCGCCACCCGCAGAGGCCGGCGCTCCAGAGAAGTCCGACCGAAGGGAAGCGCCCCCCCGAAGCCGGAGATCCCTGGTGGGCATGAACGCTTGTCAATCCTGAGTGTTTCAGGACTTAGAGGAGTCCTTCCTCACTTCTTCTTTGGTGTTTTCCTAGTCTTTGTAGATGAAGAGTCCAGCCCCAAAGTTGAAGGCGGACTCCTGCGCTCACCTGGTTCCAGCCGCGATCCGGCCGTGCTGGACAGGAACCGTCAGCAGGGTAAATTCGGACCGTCTGGTCGTTACCGTGGCGATTAAGGAACCGTCCGTCTTCGTTTTTGTCCCGCTGAAGCTGATGATGTGTGTTTGGCGTTGCAGAACCTCTGACGGAGGACCTGAAGGACGCCGGGCTGCCCGCCGTCAGTCCGCTGGTGGAGGCCGAGATGATGAGGATCGACAGCGTGCTGTCCAGCTTCGGCGACTCCTCCGGCGAAGCGGGCAACCTTCTACCTCACCAGACGCCACAGCGGCTCAAGACGTGCAGGAAACGTGAGTCGGAGCGGCAGAAGCGTCGCGGGGGGCTTTCCTCCGTTCGCCCATTTTTCCCTCACTGGTTTCACTGGTCGGACTTCACGTCTCCGTCTTCTTTTGTGCACCACCCTCACGTTTCTGCAGGTGGGCTCGGTGTCAGGACAGGAGGGCGGGGCTTGAGTCTGTGTGACGTGACCAATCTGTCCCCCGCAGCCGGTCGTAAGTTCACCTGCGGGGGCTCGCGGCCCTCCGACGCCCGCTGCTCCACCTCGGCGCTGCCCCGCAAGCGGCGCTCCGCCACGGCGGTGGACTACAAGGAGCCGTCGCTCAACGCGTACGTGCACACTGACGGCAACCGCCACCGCACGTGTCCCGCTCCTATTAAACCGTGTTAATGCTTAACGTTGGACTTCCCTCCTCGACAGGAAGCTGCGGCGTGGAGACAAACACACGGACCTGCAGTTTCTCCGCTCGCCCATTTTCAAGCAGAAGGCGGTCCGGAGGTCCAAGCACGCGGCGAGGAGGTCGCAGAGCGGCCAGCCGCCCTTCGACAAGTACAACGAGTCCTTTGTTGGCTGCCGCTGAGCGACCGCGGCCGTCTCGTGTAGCCTCTCTGTGTCTCCTGGCGGTTCTGTTCATGGAAGTGACTGTTTCCTCTATTTTAGATGAGCTTTTACGTCGACTGGAGTCCGTTTTAGAGTCTGTGTTTTTCCACGAATTATTCCAAGGTTTTTATGTGTTTCGTTTACTTTATCGGCGGCCTGTAAATATCTCGGCTTCAGCTCTCGGTCGCCTTCTTCATCCGAGCACGTTTCCTCTCAATAAATTCTAATTTCTGTCTTTTATTTGGACGTTTTCTCGCCTGCTTGGTTGTGTTTTGACGCGCTCAGAAATGTTACACTGATAAACGTGTGGCCCAGGACACGGCGTCACCCGGCTGGTCTGGGAACAGTTTGCGGTCCCCAGGCAGAGCTGTGGGAGGCGTCCAGGAGGGGGGGACTGCTGCTCTGGGACCAGAGGAAGACGACGGGCGGGTGAGCGAAGATTTCCTCTGCTTCCTCCGTCTGTTCGGTTGACTGGCAGGTCCCAGATCAGCTGGAAGCGAAAGCCCGACGTGCCGCTGGCAGCTCGCGTTCCCAACGTTTGCGCGAACGCTCCGAACGGAGCACGAAGCGCCGACTGCGAAGTTCAATGAGACGTAACTCGGACGTAGCCTCTGTGTTTTATTCAGTCTATAAAATAGGCTAATACTATGTCATTAAAACCAATTGTACAAAGAGCAGGAGATCATTTTCCAGACATTTTTACAAAAGGTATTTTTCTTCCTAAAGTTTGAAAAGTACAAACACCTTTTTACAAAACAGCAAAACTTGGTGGTATTGCACAATCGCTTTCGTTTGTCTCCAAAGTATAAAGTTCTCAATCTCCGTCTGCAGGACAAAAATAAGAAAGAATAAATTAAGACCTCATCTTAAGCATAGTTCTTCTAAAATTACCGAACATAAATAAGAATAAACTCTAGATTATTATTATTATCATCATTATTAAATTAGTCCTTAGTCAACAGTGTCATTTGTACGTCGGACAGGATGGGAGGCGACGGCGTCGTCGCTCCCGTTTGCGTCAACTAATACTTGGAAAAATAAAAGTGCATTCGGAAGTCGGACTTCCCTACGAGGCCCGGTGGGAGAAAGCTCTTGAGTTCCGAGAGAGAAAATAGACGTCTATACACATTTGGACTGTACAGCGGGAAGAAGTGCTCGGACACCTGTACAACTCCGAAGAACGCGCTCCTCTTTTGGCAGGATGAACTCGTCGCAGACGACCTTTGACCTCGTCAACGCCGCGCGCGCTCGCAACAACGAACCTCTGCGAACAGGAACGCTCCGACGCTCCGTAACACTTTCAATGCCGCCGCTGAGCTGCTACTTCGGCGGGCTCGACTCGACACGGCTCAGGTCGACGGTGGCTCGCTGCGTTGTGCGTGTCGGACACAGAGCCCGGTGATGTCGCGCTTTTGGATTTCGTCGATGGGTTTTGGTTCGGCTTCAGCGAACTCGCTTCCTGTCCAGTCAGTGACGCCGTCGCCTCACGAAAGCGCTCTCACAGTGTCGAGTCGAGCCGAGAAGCAGCGGTCGAACGCCAACCGGCTGTCGTTCCTGAACACGAACAGAAGCTCTCGTGGCGCGTCGCTTCTGCATCTCTTTGGGCCTCCAGGAACAGGATGAAACACTCGGACACCACGTTCGTACGCGAGGAACGGAGAACGGAAAAGTCTCGCGGCTCTTCGACGAGGCGTCCCGCCGCCGCTGCTGCCGCCGCTCCGTCCAGGCGAACCTCAGTCTGAGCTGCCGACACACGGCCTTCGGCGCTGATCTGAGACCTGTTTGCACCTCTTTCGTCCCGCCCCCAAAGTCAGTAGTCGTCCCAGTCTTTCTTCTTTCCGGCCCCGCCCCTTAGCCGGGGGCACGGCCCCGCCCCTCCCTCCCCGCTACTTCTCCATGAGGCCGGCCTCTTTTATCTTGGTGTAGAAGAACTTCTCCAGTAAGTTGGCACACTTGTAGTACTCGCTCTCCGGCGGGTTGTACTCGCGGCAGTTGGTGAAGATGCGCTGCATGTCGGCCATGAACAGCTTGCGCGTGGTGTAGTAGCGGCTCTTCAGACGCTCGCTCATCGTCTTGAGATCTGAGGAGGGAAACGAGGTCAAAGCTCCGCCGTCGATGGCTTTTTCTTTTTCAACCCTGAAAATGACGCTCGGACAACGAATTTGTACCCATGGGAAAGCGAATGACTTGGTAGTAGCCGGGCGCCTCCGTCTTCTTCACGGGCTCCATGAAGGGCCAGGCGTTCTGGTGACTCTGAGGGAAGCAGAGCGCAGCGGTCAGAGCAGCGTGACGGCGCGGCGGCCGGCCGGCGTCCCTCGTCTCACCTTCACGTGCTGCAGGATGGTCTTCAGGGTGCTGTACAGCTGGTCCGGGTCCTTCAGCTCTTTGCTGTTGGAGCAGAAGGAGACATTGATGGGGGAGGGACGCGAGGAAGGCGTGTCCAGGAGCTCGGCCGTCCTCCTGGACACACTGAACGTGACGGCGTGTCGCTGTGCCAAACTCACCCTTTGCCCACCGGCTTCCAGCCTGTCTCACCTGCGGACGGACGGAAAGAGCGTCAGAATCGCGCGGCGCAAACACAATCCGAATGCGGGAGTCGGGGGGGGGGGGACGTACGTATGCCGGGGATGCTCTCGATGGGGATCTGCCGGACGCCGTCCTTAAAACAGGACAGCCCCGGGTAGACCTTCCTGATCTGGGCCTGCTTCCTCTCAATCAGCTTCTTGATTATCTGAGGGAGGCGGGCGAGCGAGCGAGCGAGTGAGCGAGCGAGGGAGGAGACGGAGCGGCGGCGCGCCACCTCCCGTGACGCCGTCCTCACCTCTTTTTGCTTCTTGATGATGACGGAGAACTCCGTGTAGGGGATGCTGGGGTTCAGCTCGCAGCCCATCAGCGTGGCGCCCTCGTAGTCCTTGATGTAGCCCACGTACTTGGCCTTGGGGACCTTGATGTCTTTCGAAAAACCCTGGAGGGGGACGAGACGGACCAGTCGGGACTCGTCTCGCTCCAGGACGGCAGGTTTCGGACCGGAGCTCAAGAGACGAAGCCCTCGTACCTGTTTCTTGAAGTAGCCGATGGCGTATTCGTCAGCGTAGGTGAGGAAGTTGAGGATTTCGTGTTTGATGTGATACTCCTTCAGGTGGTTCATCAGGTGCGTCCCGTAACCCTGAAACCGCGACGCCACGCAGCCACACGTTTGAGGAGACAAGACGCGAGAACAGAGCACGAAGCGGGGAGAAACGCGCGACGCGCTCCCACCTTGACTTGCTCGTTGGAGGTGACGGCGCAGAAGACGATCTCCGTGAAGCCCTGCGACGGAAACATCCGGAAGCAGATCCCGCCGATCACTCGGCCGTCCTTGATGAGCGAAAGCGTCTTGTGCTTTCTGCCAGACAAAGGAGCAGATAAAAGGGTCAGCTGGGGTCAGGGCGGGGCTCCGCGGCGTCCGGACGCAGCTTCACTCACGGGTCGAACACCAGCCGGGTGATGTACTCTTTGGGCATGCGGGGCAGCTGGTGCGAGAAGACGTTCTGCAGGCCCACCAGCCACATCAGGATCCTCTTGTTGGGCTTCTGGTTCAGGGAGTTCCCGATGACGTGGAACTCGATCACCCCCCGCCGCTCCTCCAGGCGGGCCGCCTCGTCCCGCGCAGAGTGGGCCGACAGCAGGCTGGTCTGCGCCGGAGGACGGGAGAGAGGGTCTCAGTGAGAGTCCTGACCGGAATAGCG
>JASSRZ010000054.1:11405178-11416409 GCA_032164315.1 Malacoctenus gilli | reverse complement strand
GAACTGGAGCTTCAGGCTTCAACTTTCCAGACAGAAAAGTAACAATCTTGAGGTTTTCTTGTAGACACATTGTCAAAGTTTTCTCACTCGATTGTGAGAAACTACACGAAACTTCTGTGTTTGCGACCTAAACTCGTCGGAAAGATGTACTCTGCTGAACCAAAACACAACCAGGAAGATCTAATTGGAGACGTCAAAGTCGATCTGGTTGGTGGGAAAACGCAGACGATGGAGGGTCGCTTCAGTTTATGACGGTGGAAAACGTGTCCATCCCTAAAAACCACCCAGAAAGACGACAACATGCAGGAGGCAGCGCGGAGGAACCAGTCGGAGTGTTTACCGACTCCTGACACGGCTGTCAACACAACTGAGTGCTCCATGTGAGAGTGACGCTCGCCTCCCTCGCAGCCGCCGCCAGTTGACTGTAAACAGTCGCCCGTGTGAGCCGAAGTCACGCATCTGTTTTGATATCAGAAGGAGGGGGGGGGGGCGCCATTTTCCCAATTGTTTTTGTTCTCCAGCCTGTTAGCTTGGGTGCAGCTAGCCAAGCTCCCTGCCCTCTGCCTGACGACCGAAACGCAAGGCATTTGGAAGCGACGACGTTATCGGTTCCCGGTTGGCGCGGCTGGCGCGGGCTGCCTGGGCAGGGGCCAAAGCCCGCATTCCCAAGCACAACAGTAGCTTTTAGCTCCATTAGCATTCCACCCACTGACCTGATTCCACCCATGTAGCTGTTGGCTAAGCAAAGTCACTGTAGCCCGCCGTGCTAAATGCTGCAACCAGACATGACGGGCAGCAAGCGAATCGAGCGACAACACTCAACCCCAGGAGCGACTGAGCTCAGCGGGACGTGACAAAGGTTCCCGTTCCTGTTATATCCAGCAGCCGGACATTATCGACATTAGCGGGAGACAGCGAGCGACAGCCCTGGCTAACGAAGTCGCCGATGACAACCGAGCCAACGTTAAGGTTCGTCACCAGCCAGCTGGAAACCACAGCCGGTCAGAGCGCGGCCAGTACGCTACCTGAGAGCCGGGGCGACGGTTCACGACTTTCTATGCCGCCGCTGCAAGCAGGGCACGGAGGCCAAGTACTGCCAGGCGAGCGAGAGGAATAATTTCAACAATCCCGTCACGTCTCCTCCTTTCTTTCTTCTCGCAACTTCCCCCTGGAACCAAAACACAAACAAGCTCTTCCGCTCTGCCTGCCACGTCACACGGCGCGTCTCCTCAAGCCGAGGGGACGAGCCGCTCGGCTGGCCTGGCTGAAGCTCTGGCCGTCGGCCACCAGGGGGCACTGCGGGGACGGGAGCGAAGACCTGAACCTGCGACTTCTGGGTCTGCAGCCACAAACCGCTTCCTTTTACCCGACTTTAGTTCTATCAAGGACATTTTTTATGGCATATTTTTGATGGTTAAAGTTTTGTCTTGCCTTATGACTCTTATGTAAAAATTGCGCTGGTCTTAACGCTGCTGTGCTGCAGTAATCAAACTAACCGGTACTGGGCGGTAGAGTCTTTCTCAGGATAGAGTCCGTAGAACAAGAACAAAGAACCGCCCCAAACCTTACGTGCTTCCGGTTACGGCCATAACAGCACGTTTTATTTATTCCGGGCTGTTTTTATCTTTACCTCCCAGCGCGTAATGTCGTAATTTTAACCCCCGACGCCTGCTCTGGTTCCTTGCGCCTCGGCCTGAATTTCACTGCTCGGGCGGAGCAGCAGCAGCAGCAGCAGCATCATGGAGGACGTGGAGACCCCGGACGAGGTGCTGGCAAAGCAGCACCGCAGGGAGAAGAAGGAGCTGCAGGGTAAAGAAGCGCTGCTCCTCACTGGTCTTCTACACGCAGAATTAAACATTATTCACGTTTTTGTATGTCGTTACCTGAGCTATCTTATTTATACCGACACTGTAACTGATTTCAGTTGTTTGTACTGTTTGTGTAAATTAATGTTGGCGTTATAACAAACGCACTTTTCGGGCTACTCATCAAGGAGTCCGTTTGCTACTGTCAATAACAAGCAAGTGTGCTGCGTCCCAGCCTGTTTTTGTGCTTCTTTTTTGCAGCCAAAATCCAAAGCATGAAAAATGCGGTGCCCAAAAATGACAAGAAAAGAAGGAAACAGATGACGGATGAGATCGCCAAACTGGAGGCAGACCTCAGCCAGAAACACGAAGAGGAGCTGAAGCAGCTCGGTTCCGAGTCCAACACCAAGGTGACGGTTTCATCAAGTCTTCGATGGTTCAGTTCTACCTTCAACAGAGAGACTCTTCAGGCGTCTTCTGTCCTTTATCATCTGAGACTTTGCTTTCAAACAATCTGAACGCTCCATCTCTGCTTTACTCAGTGTTGCAAGGTGGAAGAATTGGTGAATGGAGTCGAGACCGTGAAGGTGGAAGCTGAAGAACAGGAGGAGGTGAAACAGCCACGAGTGACTAAAGCCCAGAAGAGAAGGGTGAGAGTGAGGACGACGTTTATTTTCCTAATCGCTGCAACATAATCACTTGTCTTTTAGTTTGGTTTCGGTAGTAAAAACCTGATATGTTCTCTGTTTGAATTTGTTTGAGGTTTGAATCACGGAGGAGTCCTTCATTTAAAGTTCTGCCTTTTCCCCTCACAGGACAAGAAGGCTGCTCAGGAAAAGGAGCGAGAGAGCCGCATCGCCGAGGCTGAGGTGCTGAACCTGCAGGGCGTCAGGCACCAGGAGGGCGTGAAGCTGGCTCAGAAACTGGCCCAGCTGAGGCTGCAGATCAAGGAGATCCCCTCTGACGGTCACTGCATGTACCGCGCCGTGGAAGATCAGCTGGGACAGCGGTCGAAGGTACGACCGCTTTTCTCTGACTGCTGCTTCAGGAAGGTGTCATCAGACACAGAAAGGACTCGTGTTTATTTGTTTCTCTGCATTTCAGCCAGCGTTGTGTCTGAAAGAGCTGCGAGCACGCACAGCGGAGCACATGAGGGGCCACGCTGATGACTTCCTGCCGTTCCTCTCCAACCCAGACTCTGGCGACATGTTCACCACAGGTTCGACCGGCGTCAGGCTGCACATACATGTACTTAGATACATTACACAGTGCTTACATGTCGCAGTTTGTGTCTCCTTCCAGATGAATTTGAGAAGTACTGCAGTGACGTGGAGCACACGGCAGCGTGGGGAGGCCAGCTGGAAGTGAGACCGGCTTTACTTCCTGTCATGTTGGCGTTTGTGCTTTTTTCGTCGGACCTCAACACTGAAATTGTTTTATTTCTATTTTGCAGCTTCGAGCTTTGACCAAAGTTCTGAACGTGCCCATCGAGGTGATCCAGGCCGACTCTCCCACTATAAAAATCGGGGAGGAGTTTGACAGCGAACCCATCGTTCTCGTGTAAGAACAATGAGTTTAATTTCATGTTATGATACAGGATGAAACTTTTGTGGTCCACCGTATAAATTACATGACTCTGACTTGCTGAAGACGAATTTTCCTCTCCTGTTTGCAGCTACATGCGCCATGCGTACGGTCTGGGTGAGCACTATAACACGGTGGAGCGGTTAAGGGACCCTGTGACGGTGGAGGACAGCTGAGGCACGGCTCGGATTCGGTGCGATTTATTTCACCGTGTTGAAGCCTCGAACACAAAAGACCTTTAAGTACCAACGTCGTCAGAAACGTTTCTGAGACACGCTCACGTTTCCTTTGACAGAAACGTTTGCTGACGGTGCAAAGTGAGGATGAAGGAGTGAGAATGGTGGACTGGCGTCAACGCACCTTCTCCTCCAAACTGCATTCGCAGCTTCCTTTTATTGGACTGAATTTGAGGTGTCGGACTTGCAAATGATATCAAACTTAATAAATATTTAAAACAATCTCAAGGTGTTTTTGTTTTTTTTATACAGACCACCGCCCAACTCTGCTATATTGCTCCAAACAAGGTCGATAAATGTCTGAATAACCATCTTTCTACTCCTGGGAATATGCTGCGATGCTCCCTTGTGGCCACTAGAGGCCACTGTCGGCGCACAGAAAGCGGCGTCGCCATGGATACCGGACGGGCACAACTTGATGAAGAAATGGAGGGACAGTCAGCGGTGGAAGAATCGGTGGCCAGAGTTTTGTACGGCGGCGCGGCCTCCCTCAATCTGAGCTCAAAGAGGATCAACGAGGTCCCGGCGAGCGTCTGCAGACTCGCCAACCTGTCGGTGCTCCTGCTGAACAACAACGCCCTCAGCCGCCTCCCCGCCGAGCTGCCGTCTCTGCGACAAGTGAGTCTTCCCGGTTTGTTTACGCGGGACTCGATCTACGCGCTGGAATTTGCCGAGCTCGCTCTGGAAATGTTTCGCACATCACGCAGACTTGTGATTAAATACGTTTCCTTCAAGCTGACTGAACTGAATTTGGGGAACAACGCCCTGAAGGAGATTCCTGCTGTTCTGAGCCATCTGGAGTCCTTGAGCAAACTGTACCTGTTCAGCAACCAAATCACTGCCGTGCCTCCTGATGTGATAGGTGGGTTCTCGCTGTTGTGCATGATTAAAACAGAGCGTAAAGCTTCTCTTTTATGGATGCTGCCATGTGGATGTTTCGCAGGCGGGTTGCCCAACCTGGTTGTTCTCAATCTGAACCACAACCGGATTCAAAGACTTCCCCCGGAGATCAGAAGGTAGCTACATGAACGACACCTGGGATCCAGCCAGGCTGCTGTCCCAGCGATTAGCCCGGAGCCTCGAACAAATCACAGGAACCAAAACTTTCACGTGACGAGTTAATTCGAAGGTGACATTCGTTGTGGGTTTTTCTGTCTTGCACAGTTGGGATCAGAACAGGATGTTTCTTTTTGTTCGCCTCCTTCAGGTTGAAACGGCTCCAGCGCCTCAGCCTTCTGGACAATAAACTGGAGGAGCTTCCCGAGGAGCTCGGCCATCTTCGCTGTTTATCTGAGATCAACTTGACCTCCAACGAGCTGTCGCGGCTCCCCGATGAGCTCTACAGGTGTAAACAGCTGACGAAGATCCATGCTGCCAGAAACAGGCTGAGGAGCCTCCCAGAGGTCAGTGAACCCCTGCTGCGACCTCTCCTCCTCCTCCTCCTCCTCCTGGCCTGGCCTGGCTTCACCTCCCACCTGACTCCTCCCACCAGGGGATCAGTAAACTCAGGAGGCTTCAGGTTCTGGATGTTGCCGGGAACCAGCTGTCCATGTTTCCCGTCGAGGTATCGCGCACCGTCGCAGCTCACTGAACTCAAAGCCTTTGTTTTGAAAAGCCACCTCACCGTCCTCTTCCTGTGTGACTGTCTAGTTTCACTTACTCTCCCTGAAGGAGTTACACTGTGAAGGAAACAGGCTGGTGCAGTGCGAGCCGATGCCGTCGGTGCAGGACGCCGAGGTTCTGTCACTAAAAGTAAGAGCCACGCAATTATCAGTCACTTGATGACACATTGCCCCTCGTTAAACCTTTGCACCTGTGTGTTTGTGCTCCACCTTCTTTGCGACCACAGGAAACGGTTGCCAGGTTTGTTCTGCGGGAGCTCCGGTACAAGTTCTCCGTGGTCCACAGGACGCTGCCCTGCCACCCCTCCCTCGCAGCCTTGTTAGCCAGCAGCAGCCGCTGTGCAGTGTGCCTGAGTCCTTTCCTCACCACCTGGCTGGAGTGCGTGCATTTCGTTAACCTGAGGAAGGTCAGGGCCTCTTTGGCGTTTTATTATCTGGAAACTATGTCAAGAAAATAACGTTTATTTGTCGAGACACTCAGACAGTGTCCTCATTGTCTTCCTGCGTGTTTCAGGACATGAAGATGAAGAGTTTGCTGACTATTCCTGTGCGCGCCCTGCTGTGCTCCTACAGGTGCTTTAACACGGATGGACACTCTTATTACGGTGTTGCAACGGGACAGAAAAACAGTTCCTGAAAAGGTACTTTCGAACTTGTTCTTTCTCTTCCTTCGCTCATAATTCTCAGCTATCGACACACGTCTGTTCACCCACATGTGGTGTGAATAAAGCCTCTCAGAGCAGCGTTCAGTGTTCTCCCTCTGTCTTGTGTCGGTGGGCTGTGATGGCCAACATTGAGTCCTATCAGCCACTAGATGGCAGCAGGGACACGCGGTGCTTTGTGTCGGACGCCGCGTCTCAGTGTAATCTGGAGCCCAGAGCCGAAGGTAAATATATGAGTGGTGCAAACCACAGCAGAGTCAACACTTCTACAGCTGGATCCGCAGCGCCGCTGCCAAATCTGCTGTTTGCACGTGACGCACGCTGCAACCCTGCGTGCAAAGGCGTTCGCTGTTTGAATACAAACGGTCAACGCGGCCAGAATTGTTTGTTTCTACTTGGAGTCCACATAAAGTTTGAAGCATCGCTTCACTTAAGCGAACAAACAGCCTGAATTTGAGGTGTTTTAAGGTTCTGATGATGAGCTTCTGCACAGACTGGACGAAGGCTCCATCACGGCTCCATCACTCCCCCCCCCCCCCAATCTCTTTCCGGTGGCATCTGTTCCAACCTGCCAGACAACAGAAAGATAGAGAGAGGGAGGGATAGAACGAGAACTTCATTCCTCGCAAATTAATTTCCCATCCGTGCCTCCAGAGCTTACTAGCTCGCTCGCTCGCTGCTGCGGACGCCGCTGCTGCTGCTGCGTGTGTCTGCTGAGTCGGAGCCTCATGCATAATGCATCAGGTTTAATTGCAAACCCAGAAACTAATGACTTTGGACTGGTTAACAGCAGGGGAGCCATACATCTCGAGCAAACTGAATGAAAAATCAGCTCGGAGGAGAGAAAAAAAGAAGCCTAGCCCCTAATTGATGAATAATTGAAGCGGCGAGCTACAGGGCATAATTGTGACATTTTGTTTCAATCAATTTCCAAGTGGTGTGGGCGAAAAGTGCACTTAAAGGGAGAAGGCGATGACAATGAATGAGGAAAAAAAGAGGGAGACAGAACACAGACGCTGATGGAAATGGACGTGGCGTCTTCACTCAGCGCCATGACATTTTCAGGGGCGAACGGCTGCAGCGGACAGAAAAATGGCGTCTGTCTTTATCTCCTTTTCACGTTGGAGATTTCCTGACAAACTCCTGTTACGCCTCCGTCAGGTCGCTCTTTAGTCCCAGCCGGAGGAGCGACAAATCCTTTCAAAGTGCCGTTTCTTTTGTTCCTCATCAATTAGCCGATTTGTTTTACAAAGAAAGCCGGCGACGTGCCGCTGCTTCCGTGGAAATGTTTGTGTTGTTGAGGCAGGTTTCGGATGTTATTCGCAGTCGGAGCATCACGGCGTCCGGCCAAGCCGCTCCGACCGAACACCGAACCAGAGCGTCCCGAGTTGATTGGCGGCGAGTGGAAAGAGCCAGAGGCGGGCAGGCCAAGACGTGACTCCATCTGAACTTCTGCCGTTTTTTTATCCCCCCGCGCAGTTTCAATTGGATGAGATATTTTTATTCAAGGCAAATGATTTGTGTTTGCAGCATCGCATCAAAGCTGCACCGCATTCTGACAATCGCAAGCTCCAAATTACCACCCAACATCATCATAGCGTTTCAAATCGGCACCCTCATCAACATAAAGTACTTTTTACATTCAGCATTCAGACGCTCAGTCAATGTTGTGCAAACATTCTTTGGCCTGAAAGTGTACTAAACCCGGGAGTAATTACTCCGGATACCATCATGTTGCCTTTCAAGTCCAGCGCTGGTTTGGGATAAATATGCAGCACTTCACAGGCAAGTTTTGCATGGTTACATCACCACTGAATCTGCACTCCTGCCTCTGGTGCCGGAAGAGAAGAGCGTGCTCGCAAATCTGCGTTCAAACTTTTTAAAGACACGAGAACTCTCGCACGGATGCTTCGTGCGTGGCTGATTTTTAGGAACATATTAAACAGAAACGCCGAAGAGTGTTTGGAAATTCCGTCGAGCGAACGTCCAACAGAAGGTTGACGTGGAGGGACGTATATGAACAGAGCCAATAAATAGGTCGTTTCCTACTGCTGGCACCACACTAATGGGTGAAAGGCCAGCAGTGTGTGCAGATGTTGCATCCTGCGGCGGCGGCGGCGGCGGCAGCTCGGTGGCCTCGGGACGTGTCTGTTTGTCGATCTGGTGTCTGGTGTGAGGCCGTGCGTTCTTGTAACACAATGACTTCGCTCGCTCATCACAAACACGGTGGCCCCTTTGCTTTGTTTGCGTGATGTCGTTTCAGAAGAAAACGGCGTCTCCCACCCACACACGCACGCACGCGTGCAGACACCGAGCCGTCCCCCGATGATTGCCGCATGCAGGAAGCCCGTTGTTGTCCCCGTGTTGTTTTTTTCTTTTCTCTCTCCCCGGTACACATTTGTTTCTTAAAACCACGCGCGGGCTTGATTGACGTCTATGGAAATGAGGAGGTTGCATCCTCAAAGGAGACGCCATACGGAGGGGAGCAGCGCGCTGACGAGAGGCGTCTACAAAAGGCGCTTGTAAATTCCTGACATGCCTAACATATGTTAATGAGCCATTCTCTCACTCTGATATAATTACTGCGAGGGGATATTGCCTTTGGTGAAAATATCTGTCTCGCATGGCATGGCTACCTCATGGGGGGGGGGGGGGTGATAAAGTAGGGGGGGCATAAATCCTCATTTACCATGCTTGGAGGTACGGAGAGAGACGTTGGCAAATTCACTCAGGATGATGTATTGGGAAGAAGGCACCTCGGGTTCATTACACACTTCCTTTGTTGAAGCGCTTTCTGCAGCCGCGCGTCGTTTGTTAGCGGCTCTTTAGTCTCGTCAGCCGGAGCTTTTACTTTGAAAGTCTTCAGACCAGCCTGGAGCTGCTGAGACATCTTGAGGCCACCGTGGGAGAGTTAAACGACGGCCATTAAGGTCCCACAGCTCTGGGGTCAGTTTCGCTCTCTTCTCCAAGTGTTTGTGTAAAAGGTGAGTGAACAATTTCTTAATTATGACATTGGTTTTTTTTTCTCGTTTCAAGTCGAGTGCGATGGATCCTTTCAACACGCGTTTCCAGTCGATTTCAGCGTCGAACACCAGCTCCTCTGACGCTCCCGCTGCTGCGTTTCGCCCATCAAGGTGACGGTGATTGCGGGCTTCACCTCGGAAGAGTGATTCGACACGGGCTCACCCTGATTCCTCTTCTCCTCCCTCCTCGGGGCAGCATCGGCGGCTCTATTAAAATGAGTAGAATTGATTGCTGAAGTAGGGGCCATATGAGTGGCGGGGGGGGGGGGGGCAAGGTGGGAATGGGAAGGGCGGGGGGAGACATTCGATAGTGAGCGGTGGGCTGGTGTCATAGCCGGGAGTGTGCAGCACTCCAATCAGTGGAATCTATTGTTGTGCATTGCTGCCCATGACAGATCTTGGTATCGAGCCACTGGCACAGCACCAGGGTATTGTCTGCTTGACGGCTGCACGATCAATTGCTGTGCCTCCGACAGCCCGCGGCCGCTAGGGGGCAGTGTGCCTCTCCGATGGCTCCCGAGCAGATGGCGAAGAGATGCACTGCTGCACTTGCTCGCCGAGATGTGCCTGATGAATCTGAGAGATAGAGCAGCTAATAAAAGCAAGAACAATGAGCTGGTGTTGGAATACAGAACTTAATTGAAATCTACGCAGCAAATCAAAGCATTCAGACATTTAAATCCAATAAATGCAAGTAGACACACTTCAATTAAAAAGGTGAACATTTTCCTTTTTTTTTGCCCTCTTTGTTGCGTATTCATCGGAAATAGGAAAGCAAAGACAACAGCTGTAGCGCACAATAGCCATAGAATCTCTTCATCGCCGTCAGCACAATGTGACAAAGACGCTCCTTGATACAGATTAGAAAGTCGCGAGAAGCGATGGAGACGAGCCGGCCTTGAAGTGCACCAGACGATGAAAAGCCGCTACAAAGCCGAGTCACCCAGATGCAGCAGGCTGATAACCCGGCTTCTTCGTCGTCGTCCTCCTCCTCCTCCTCCTCCTCCTCCTCCTCCCTCTCTCACATCACAATATAGTTTATAAACACCAGCTTCAACACAAGCAAGTAAACTGTGTGTCCTTTGAGGTTACAAGGGAGGGACGCCGCCGCTGAACTGCTCCTCATTAGGGGAGCTCGGAGAAGAGAGCGCGGCCGTCGGGCCAGCGCTTTCTCTGGCAGTTCTGGGTCACCACCAACCGCACTGCAAAAACACCATTACCAGGCTGCATTTGTTGGAGGAATAAGAGGAGAGAGAGAGAGAAAAGACAACAACAACACACTGCCGCAACTTCAAAAGAGCAAATAAATCTTTAATCTTTTGTGTGTGTGGATGTCTTGGAAAGTTTCCCCAGATTTGGTAATAACAGGCACCTCGGAGGGGGAGGGAGAACGGAACGCGTGTTTCTGTTTGTTTGCGAGACAGCGACTGTTTATTTATTTGGGGAACGTTCTGAAGGGAAAATGAGGCTGAGAGCGACGTGGAAACCGCATTACGTCTTTTGAAGTCACAAGTTTGATGGTTGAGTCAGAGAGAAGCGATGCTTTATGATCTGCGTTTCCCAAAATAGTTTCTGTTTCATCCGCAGATATCAACTTTTATCCGATGAAGCGTTCAGAACGGTCTGGAATCAGCCGATGATTGACGGCACGCGGTCTGGAGACGCCGTTTCGAGGTCACGCGATGGCCAGCGGAGCGTGGCAGCCATGGCGGCGCGGCGAGCGGGTGGGACACCAGGTAGCAGCATCTGGTCTGCGGGTTTTTCTAGCACACACTCCGCCTGTGGCGCTGCAGGCTTGGCTGGCCCGACATCTGTCCGCGGCGTGCCGGCCGGCTGGATGAGCAGACCCGCAGCCCGGGCGGGCGGCCAGCCGAGCGGGCGTCCTGCGCGCGTGGATGTCCTTCAGGAATATGTTGGTTCATGTCTCCATTCTCCCGGCGGGGGGTCCGCTCGTCCCCGGACGCCACTTTCCGCTGTCTTTGTTACTTGTTTTTCCTTCAAGGCTCCGCGTTCAAACGTGCAGCCTCGGCTTCCGGTCGCTGCGTCGCTGCTCAGCTGCGTTTCCTCCCCTGCAGCCAACATGTCCGACGTCTGCGGCTCACTGGGTGCTGTAAACAAACATTCGGCCAACGTAAACAGAGCCCATTCAGGTTCCTCGTTTTCGCGTCTTATTTTTACTGGGAACAAATTGTTCATGGCGGCGATTGCACGTGTGGGAGCCAAACGTCGGAGGAGGCAGGACGGAAGTTTCGTTTCACTGCTTCTTCGAACCGTTTTCAGGTTCAAGATGGTTGAAAAC
>JASSRZ010000054.1:11382568-11385249 GCA_032164315.1 Malacoctenus gilli | reverse complement strand
CACCAGCTTTCTTCCAGATTTCTTCCGGGACGTAACCAGAAACCGGCCGGTGCAGCAGCTCCCGGTGAATTTCTGACAAAAATACAAACACGTATCAGCCAACGTTTTGCACAACATGAGGAAATAAAGCCAATTAAATCAGTAAATTTGTCTTTAAAAAGGTTTAAAATGTACATTAAACATCGAGTTTCTATAAACCAGCTATTGTGTGATTTTTTTCTTTTGTAGTGTTTGGAAATGTAAACGTAGTGGGCCTTGACATGAACCTTGAGGGACACCACACCTAATCTGAACATCTTCTTAAACTGAACATTAAGAAAAGAATAAACAAAGAAAAAAGCGAGAGATCTCATCAGACTCATGTTGTTGGATGCAAACAGCTGAGTGACAAACTTTCAGACTTGACCGCTACGTGGCTGAAATAGAGAAATATGGCGACTGTAGGGATTTAAAAAGACACTAACTGACACCTGTGATTCTTGTCACTGAGCTCTCACCTGATGTGGCGTTTTCCTGCGTGGCGGGACTCTGCTGCCTCGACTGGCCGCTCGCCGCGCCCTTCTTCAGCTCCTCGGCGTCGCTGTACCGCCGGATCCAGTAGTTGAGCTCCTCGCGGTCGGCCTCCTGGCACCGCCGCAGGACGGTCAGCGAGCGCCGGGTCTTCTCCACCATGTCCATGATGCAGTTCAGCAGCTGGGGGGGGGGACAGGGACACAGACCCGGCGCTGAGTTCACACAAAGACGGAAAGGATCGGTGCATTTACATTCAGAGGGGTTGAAGCGGAGGAGGAGGAGGAGGAGGAGGGGCTTAAGTCTGGCGTGTGGTCGCTGTGTGTCAGTCAGACGTCCGTCTGGAAGTTACGACGAGCAGCGTCTTTCTGCTGCATGCTGAATCGTCAGCTCACACGTCTACAGCTGACAGCTGCAGCTCGTCAACAACGAGGTGCAGCATCACGGATGAGAGACGAGATGTTGTGTGAGAATTAAGGTGATTCGATGTTGCAACGTGAAGCTGCTTTCTGACTGGAGGGTAAACAAACAAACAACCAACTCGCAGCAAGTCACACTGGAGGAACACAACTTTGCACACAATCATGCACGCACGTGTTCATCTCGAACACGTGTGACGTCGACGCTTTTGCCGAGTCCAACATGAAGCGGTTCAACGCTGATGCACAGGAACCATGTTTGTGAACAGAAGGTGACATGATCGCATGTGTTACTTACAAGGAGGAAATGAGGAGTATAGTAATAAAAATGTTATTACTTTTCTTACATGGTCAAGGTGCTTCCACTCCTCAGCCCACTCTCGGTCGGTCAGCCGGTGGTCGATCACCTCCTCCTGCCTGCTCCCTGAATGCATCCCTGCAGAGCGAGGAGGAGACGAACAAAGCGCACGTCAGGAGGACGCCGTGGATCAGTCAGCGTGAAATCCCTCCGTCACTCCCCCGCCTCCCCTTTCATTCATCCTTCGTTCCGTCCCCACCCTCGCACTCTCCTTCTCTCGCCATCCATTTCTTTCTCCTCCTTCCCTTCGCCGTCTCCATATCTCTCTCGCAGCCCGGGGGCGGGACTCAAATGACGGAGCTGCGAGTCCAGTAAACATCCATCACCAGGCGAGACGTCGTAAATGTCTCTCCTATTTTTAGACCAGAGCCTCGCTCTTCATTACGGCTTCTCCGTGCAGAGAAATGTCTCGAATATAACCCCACCGAGCCTAATGTGACTCCCGTGCATCTCCGCGTCACTTCCTGTGACTTCAGCTTGGGCTTCGGTGCCACGTTGAGCCGAGGCGGCCAAAAACTGAATCCCGCAAACTCCTTGAATGGCTCCAAACGTTCCCTTCTTCCTCCCTCCCCAGTGCTCACCGATGGGCCTGGCTCTCTCCCGGATCTCCCTGTGATTGGACGCCGGGTGCCGGTAGGTGTCGCGGTAGTGGTGGGCGATGGCCATGTCGTCCAGTCTGTAGTGCTGCGGCGGGAGCGGGCCGGGGTGGGGCAGGCCGTTGGGCTGGTAGGAGAGCCCGTTGGAGGGGCTGAAGCGCTGGGCGGGGCTGATGGTGCAGGGCCGCTTGCTGGGGTGCACGTCCGTGTGCAGCGCGCCTTCCCGCTCGAAGCCGTTCTCTTTGGTTCTGCGTGGAAACACGGAGAGAACGGCGGTCACCGACGGAACGGTCACCGACGCCGCGCCGCGATTTCCGATCTCCCCAGGTAGATTTCGCTGCTTCCGCGCGAACGAAGCGCATCACGCTTCACAAGAGGTGGAGAGAAGTCTGATAAAAAACATCTGTTTGCAGGTCAAATTTGACCGAAAACGCGTTTGCCGAGTTTCCTTCGGAGATTAGATAATTTTAATCGTTTAAAAAGATTTAATTTGCGGTGACATTCAAGCCGAGTAACAAAAGGAACCTCTTCAGCACCAAAGAATCAGGTGTAAAAAGAAAGAAAAATGAAGACTGCCAGTGAAAAATGTAGCCCCCCCCCTCGCGTGTCCCTGTGACGGTCTGTGTTAAAACCTTAAAACTGACAAAGAAAGTTTCAATAAAAGGAGCTTTTCTCTTCAGAAATCTTTCAGAAGTTCTTCATTGAACATAAAACCTTCCACTGAACTGAAGTGTGGCTGCATGTGTGTGTGCGTGCGCGCGCGTGTGTGTGTGTGTGTGTGTGTGTGTGTGTGTGTGC
>JASSRZ010000054.1:11370068-11377568 GCA_032164315.1 Malacoctenus gilli | reverse complement strand
TAAACGAGGGAAGGAAGCCGAACGCACGCCGCCAAGCACGAGTGGACGTCGGTGTCGCGCGTCGGGCGTCGGGCCAGCGCATCACGTCACTGGCAGGGTGCGGTTTCTGATTGCCTCCTTCCAGTAAAGAGTCCCGACCAATTAGTGGTTTTGTATCAAGAAGAAAAAGGAAAAGGAGTAGAGTGGGTTTGGACGAGGGGGCGAGGGGGGGGGGGGTTGGGGGGGTTGACTCTGTCGAACATTAGCGTAATGAAAAACCCCGAGCACTGACTTGCATTGTTGCAGCTGTGCTTCGACGCACCTATAAAAGCTCCCCCACACCTCCAACGGCTGCCTGCTACCATATGGTGGCTGGCATTAAAGGCCCCGCAGTGGGGAGACACTAAAATTAGACTGGGGAGGGAGAGAGGCAAGGAAGGCGGGGGAGGAGGGGGGGGGGGGGAGAAAGAGTTGCATCTTTGATTCCACAGCGATCCCAGTGATACACCGACCATCTGGTGAGGAGAGGAAGAGGGAAGGAGGGACCAGAGGACGGATGGATGGATGGGAGGAGACAGACGGAGGAATGGAGGAGGCGGAGGACGGAGGGGAGCCAACGGGAAGGTGACTGACGGCAAACAAAGGCGATCGAAAGGTACAAAGGTGACGGCGAGGACGCCAAGGTCCAGTTTGGACCGTTAACGGCGACCAACGGCGCTTCTGTTGGGACCAATCTCTGCCCCAGAATGGCGCCGGATCCGAACTCTGAATGTCACTTCACGCACGCGCACGTCTGTAAACGCCGCTGAGAGACGTGTGCTGGTTGTTCCTCCAAAGGAACTCCCCGAGGAGAGCAGCAGACGGAGGGACGGCCGCACAAATGAAGGAAAGAGTGACAACAAAGAGGCGTGTGTGTCTGTGTGTGTCTGTGTGTGTCTGTGTGTGTGTGTCAGAGGCGTGTAACAGAAACAAACGAGTCCAGCGCTGACTGTGACGCCCGTCCCTGCCATCCATCCCTCAGTAGCACACTGGTATTGATCCCAGCTTCACCTGGACCCTCGAACACCTCCTGAACTGCTGCTGCAGTACACCCCTCCTCCCCCCCTCCCCCCCAACCCCCCAGTCCCTCATTCGTCATCTCTGACTACCAAAACAAATCATCCCGGCCGGCTCCGCCTCCGGAGCGCCGCTCTCACCCTTCACACGTCCGCGATACGCACACCTACCTGACAGCAGAACGCACATAAATGACCAGTGTTGCACGAGTAAATACAAACAAAGAAGCCCATCGCTCTTCATCTGCCCACTGGAATAGAGACAGAGGCGGACGGAGGCACAAGTCAGGCCAGAAGAGTGGAATAAACGGCAGTAATGGCTGAAATGTGGCGAAGTGAGACGAAGAATCAACGAGGAGGAGGAGGAGGAGGAAAACATGAAAGGAGGCGTTGTCCGCGGGCCAAAGCCACAGTCACTGTGCTCTGTTCCAGCACTCACTCAGCAGGTTTCTTTGAACAAAAAACAACAAAACATTGAAGTTTTGGAAGGAAAAAAACCCCCTCCGGCCTGAGCAGAGTCGCAAACTCGGTGACGTCAGCCTGCTGAAAAGACCGGTGTGCTGTTTCATTTGGAGGCAGGACGGGAAACAAACAGTTGGAGCGCCGCGACAAAAGAACGCCGACAGCGTGTGTGACGCTATCTCGCTGGAACGAGGTGAAAATGAAAGAGGGAACCCGTTAAAGATAGACGTCGGAGACGGAGAAGAGCGGCTCCAAAAGTAGAGAGAAAACGAGCACAAACATGAGCGGCAGCGAGCACATCTGGAGCCGGGCGGCGCTAATGCCTTCCAGAGCCGGCCGAGCGGGCGAACGGGCCGGCACCTCTCAAGTGGTAATTGTATATTTGAATCTCTACCTTCAGGAAGGGGATGACAAAAGGTCGCAGAGGGAAGTTGGTGGCTTCTTGCAGCTTGGAGTGAAATTCTTCGATGGTTAGCGTGGAATTCTGGAGCGGAGAGACAGAAAGAAAACACGTGAGTGCATGTGGAAGGCATTAAGTGATAATATTACTTATTGGAAGCTAAGCTGAGCCTGCAGTGAGGGTTCGGGCCCGACTAATGGGAAGCATGTGGGCCAGGCGGCGGCGGCGGCGGCGGCGGCGAGGAGAGCCGCAGCAAACGGGGACGCGCATCTCCTTCGATGAGTCGGACAAACGCATGCGTGCGGCGGCGTCAGCGGGACAGGAGGCCGTCGGAACGACTGATCCGCTGACGGGAAACCTCCCGGACAACTAAGACAGCCGCGATGGTGTCCGGAACGGCCTCCTGTCGGTGCGAGCGGCATCGAAACGCAGCCGACCGTCCGGCTTCCCGGCCTGTTTTACTCCTTCTTTCTATCGTCACGATTCTGTATGCAAACTCTATCCGAGACGAGTTAATTCGTGCGCTCCTTTCCAATTTGAGGCCCACAAAATAATACCCATCATGCAGTTCTGCTCTGGATGCCGTGAGATCAGGCTTCTCGCAGCAGCGTCACAGGGGACGTGTTTGGTTTTCCCCCTTAATTGCCTTTCTTTCTTTCCCTTTTTGCATCCGACGTCGTCACGGAGCGTCCCCGCCGTACGTACGTACGTACGTCCCCACGCGTGGCGTCCTTATCGTCCCGCTACACCGGCCTATCACGTCGTCACCGGCGCCACTTTCCTCCATCAGCGCCGACCAAATAACTGTCTGCCTCCTTTCACACACCCGATAAGAGCAAGGTGACCAAGGAGGGGGGGTGGGTGGGTTTTTGCATGTTTTCTTTCGAATCACTGGCAAGGCGAAAGAAGGGAATTGAAATCCAGTAAATGAGGTTGTTTTTTAATGTATTTTTGCAACTTTTCTGCCTTTAGATCTGCGGCAGTTTCATCAAACAGGTTCTAATTTAATCTATGTCGTGTGCAGCGATGCGCAGCGCTGCTAATGAATATAAATAAACAAGAAAGGGGAAAAAAACAGAGGACAAAAAAAGAAAAACAGCCGAAGACGCGGCGGATATTATTTTCCATTCCTCGCTCTCTCTTTCTCTCTCTCAGCGTCTTTTCCCAGACCTGAATTTTGTTACATTCAGTCTTACATCTGTTCGCCCAGATTGCGTAGGGGCTGTTCTTGACAGCTAGCGAAACCTCCCGAGTCTCTCGCTCTCGCTCTCCCCGGCACACAACCAGCTAATTAACGGTGTCACTCTTTTCAATAAGGCAGGGGGAGGGACGGAGAGAGACAGTGAGTGAGCGAGCGAGCGAGGGAGGAAGACAGGGACAGAGAGAGAGAGAGAGAGAGAGAGGGATGGTGGGAAGGTATGCAAGCCAAAAGGACACAGGAGAGCCATGTGCATATGCAGACGGTGAGAAAAACAAACATGGCGGCGCCAAAAGGAGGTTATGCTCTGTGTGGCTAATTAAAAAAAATCCTCCCTCCCTCCCTCCCTCCATCTCCGCCGCCGCCTCCACCTCCTTTCTGCACAACATTCAATCACTATTTCTGTATTCCCTGCTCGTTGGGCTCCGACTCTCTCTGATCACACAGACGTGTGGTAAATCTTCAGATTTGCACACGCTTTTCATGCCATATGCTTTTGGTGATATAGCCCGAACGCATCCGTGTCAGCTGAGGTGAGGAGCACATCTGTCTCGCCGAGTCTCAGATGGCGAAATGTATTTATATGTGTGTGCGGTTTTGATCTGTATTTGGCATTAGACGTGCAAACAACTCTTCTTCATCGCTCCGAAGGCTTTTTTTGGGTTGTTTCCTGTTCTGTGATAAAAACCGGTGAGATGAATCCTCTGTTTCCCTTTTCTCTGGGAGGGTTTGAGGCTCAGAGGTCCATCGCAGGACAGAGACGCGATCATCGATCTTTATATCGTGGCACCAACATCGTTTGTTATTATCTCGAGATATGAACAAGGTTTGAATTTCAGGCCACTTAAACACCTTGAACGACACTATTCGGCTCGTGTTTTATGGAGTCTGATCCTCGTCAGGTGCCGTGAAAAAGGTGATTAAACAGTGTTGAGATGTGTCGTTGTGAAGGAGCTGGAAAACAACAGGTACTCCTCGTTTTTCGTGAACGTATGTGGAAAAACGTTCCAAGAACCTCTCGTTAATGTGAGCAATAAGTGCTGCAAAGTGCCTCACAGCTGATGTGGTGAAAGACGTCTGGTTTAGTGACGCCTCCTTCAACTGACAATTCTTCTCAGACGTCCCATTAAGCGGGTGCCCGAAGCGCCCTCTGACCCCTGGTGCCGCCGGGCTACTCACCACCAGTCCCAGCACTAACGTGCGAACGCGCTCGCCGATCTCGGGCGAGATGTCGTTGCCGAACTGCTGCAGCGTCGTGAGGAAGCGCTTGAGCTTGCTGAGCTGCCGGGCGCCGCAGGCCGGCGGCAGCTGCTGGTTGGCCAGCGAGGACGAGGACGAGGAGCTGGGCCCGTTGCTGTAGCCGTTCGGGGGGGAGGGGGCGCCGTTGAGCGCCGTCGGGGAGTGGCTGCTGCCATTGGTGACTGCGGGAGACAAGGACACGGAACGCACGTCAACTCGCTGGAGGATTTCCACCAACGTCCCTCTCTGATCATTTACGACTCTCCAAATATAACTTCACAGCTCAAGTCCGAAAATAGCACTCGTTTGTTTGTCCTAAACACAAGCAGAGGGACGAACACTCCAAACGTCGATCGGAATTCCCCGGAAAAAAACCTTCGCCATCCTCCACATTTGTTTCCAATCTCTGCGGCTCCTTTCATCCTCATAAAAACATATTCCTGCATGCAGACACATGTTGCCTCCCTCTCCGTCTTCCTCCCCGCGGTCTAAACAAGCAGGGACAGTGCCACCGCCCCCCCCCCCGTCGCGCCAGAACACAGGGGCAGCGTGTGCGTGCGTGTGCGTGCGTGCGTGTGCGTTGGGGGAGTCGGTGTACAAAGAGACACGAGGCGGCACAAAGCTGGCTCTCTCTCTCTAATGAGATTAGGTTTTGACTAACTCCGCTCACTCCCCCTCTGGCCGGCGTCCAAAGCCGCCGCTGTAAAAGAGAGGAGAGAGACGCGATGCTCAAACTGCATCTGCTAACAATTACGTCGGAGGGAAATCAAAGCGCGGCGCTTTGTTAAAACCGTCGGCATGCGTAATGAGAGAGCCGGGCCGTTCCTCCTCGTTGCACGGAAGCCCCGACGTTAATTGTGGAGCGAGAGAGCGAGAGCGAGAGAGAGACGGATCGAAGGAGAGGAGGAGAAAGTGTGCGGTTGGAGGAGAGGAGGAGAGGAGGAGAGGAGGAGAATAATGCCTGTGTTGCAGGGAGCAGCTCCAGCAACACAGACTTGAGTGCTCGCAGCATTTTGTGCCACAGGGCCTCCGATTCTTTGATTCTAGTGCTCTTCACGCAAGTGGTTAAGTGTGCACTTCTGACTGAATACTAGGCTGTAATTTCCTCGTCACGAGCGGCGTGCACGTCAGGGCGCAACTCCAAGAGCGCGCGAGCCGGGGCGTTGATGAACTTGTTGGGGGGAGTTGTCGGGATCGACTGCGATTCACCGACCGAGAGCGGTTTGTCTAGACGCCCCTTTTCCTCGTCTCGTTTGCGCGTATCGACGCGGCGTCTGCCGGCGTGCGAGCGGCCGGGCGCTGCCGGGGCTCCGAGGTCGGTCAGGCTGTGAGATTTGACGCCGTGCCCTCGCTCCTCGGCACACGGTGAGAAACACGCCAGCGTGATCTTTTGCGACAGTTACAACAATAAAAGCACTTCGATAAGAATCTGCAGCCGGTTGTGATCACGTGAACGGAGCAGAGGGGAGGAGTCACACAGGTGGGTTCCACCCTGAGGGGGCTGCGACACCAGACATCACCGGGGGGGGGGGGTCCGAGGCTTTAAGGAGGAAGCTGCCCCGTTCTTTTATTTTGAAAGGTCTTGCTTGTCAAGGTTGTGTTTGGCCAAATCAGACACCAAAAACAGGCGTCTGGCCTTCTTCCGTTACCAACGCTGTTTTACTAAGTTCATATAGACCTTAACAATGCGGCGTGAAGCCTTATCGCCCCATACGGCTGAATCACAGCTCGCCTCTTCGGTGTTTACAAGAAGCGGCGGCGAGCGGCGAGCGGCGAGCGGCGAGCGGCGAGCCTCCCGTCTCGGTAAAAGGCTGCCAACCTGCAGCCACTCAGAGGTTTGCCACGGAAACGGCTTCGCTCGCTGACAAGAAAAACACCGGTGTGCCGAGCGAACGTCGCTCGGCGGCTCCATTAGTGCCGGGACCTCGCGTCGGACGCCCGGCGCCGTTAAGAGCTCCGGCTAATGTGCACCTTCGCCGCGGCGTCACGGCTTCACGTGGAAAGGTAAAAAAAAAGAAGAAGAAAGAAAGTCTGCGTTCACTTACGCGTGGTGGGCGTGTAGGAGCTGTTACGAGGCGCTCCCTGTGTACTGGGTGGGGGTGGCATAGTAGGGGGGGTCAACCTGGACTGTGTCTTGACGTCCGCAGGTGAGTCGGGCATGTTGGAGCGCTTCCCAGTGCGATCTGCGGCGAGAAGAAAGGAGGGACGGGTGAGAACGACGGTCGCGGGCCGGACGCAAACACACAAACACGCCACATGTGGAGGAGGAGGAGCTACAGACGCACACGGCGTGGAAACAGACGGCTCCACGCGTCATATACATGATGACAGAAAGACAGAAAGACAGACAGACAGACAGACAGACAGACAGACAGACAGACAGACAGACAGACAGACAGACAGACAGACAGACAGACACCTGAGCGAGAGGGGCGTAAATCTGCAGCGAGTTCAGGTCTCATTTCACCGCCATCTGTGCCTTCCTGCGACACCCTCTGTACTGAGCGGCGACACCCCCGCCACCCCGACCCCCCCCCCCCCGACTCCCTCGCCGCCGCCGCCGCCGCCACGCTGCCTCCCCCAGCTGATGACTGCAGTGTTCATTACTCTCAAACCTCACACACGTCGTGACTCTCGCTCTGCCTTAATCCCTGGATCTACACTCACATCTGTTCCGGAAAGAAACAGCAGACACAAAATTAGTCTGTGAACGAAAACAGACACAGAAGCTTCCACAGAGCGACACCTTGAGAAAGCGCAATCAAACGTGTCCTTTTTTTGTGTTTCTGAACCTAATTCAGAGGCTCTGTGCTCCTCAGAAAACTGACGGAACCAACATGAGACGTCATCAAATACTATCAATCGTCGATTCGCACAAAAACATCAGAAAAACGTCAGCAGGCTCTTGAGAGGGTCAGCAGAGTGACGTCACATGACTGTGACACACTGATGCGAAGACACACACACACACACACACACACACACACACGGAAATTTGAGGTTAGTACCTGCTGTGACATAATGTTTAAATCTGTAATTCCCTTTGTTTATTTGCTTGTTTTGCATCACTGAATGTTTTTTGCAGACTGTATTGTATGCGTGTGTGTGTGTGTGTGTGTGTGTGTGTGTGTGTGTGTGTGTGTGTGTGTGTGTGTGTGTGTGTGTGT
>JASSRZ010000054.1:11331489-11343901 GCA_032164315.1 Malacoctenus gilli | reverse complement strand
ACTAGGCATCACTCACTCACTCACGCACACACACACACACACACACACACACACACACACACACACACACACACACAAACACACACACACACGCTACTCCTTTCTAATCTTTGAATGTAAATAAGGTGACAGGCGAATACTGAGGAGGTGAGCGATAATGGGCAACATCTTCACTCGGTCACATTATCACGGCTCCACATCGCAGAGAAGTACCCATTCAATAGCATTACCTCTGGCTGAGAGCAGGATGTGTGTGTGTGTGTGTGTGTGTGTGTGCGTGTGCGTGTATGTGTCCACCTGTATGCATTAGACATACCAAATACACACCTACATTTGCACACTCACACACACACGCAGGCACACGCACGCACGCACACAATCACATCCAGTGGCTTATCTCTAGGAATAAGAAAGGGGGCTTGTCAGGATGGCACATTGTATGTGTGTTTGTGAGCGTATGTGTGAGAGAGGGGAAGGCAATGTGCATTAGGGCGATTACAATATCAGCCGACTCCAGATGGAGGCAGGAAAATAAACAGTGGAAGGGGGAGAGAGACGGAGAGAGAGAGCGAGAGAGAGAGAGAGGGGAGGGTGGGGGTGGGGGGACATCATGAGAAGGAGTTAACAGAGAGATTCTGTGCGTGTGCGTGCGTGTGTGTGTGTGTGTCTGCCTGTGAGCGATACAGTGAGAGAGTTGGAGAAAGTAAAGTTAATTAGCAGCTCAGTCCTGCTCTACGTACAGAGGACAGAGTGAGCAGTGAACTGAGACGCTGCTGCTGCTGCTGCTGCTGCTGCTGCTGCTGCTGCCGCTGATCTGTGTGTTTCTCTCAGTTTTGTATTTTGGCCCCAAAAACAGCAACTGCGGCTCACACCGTCGTCCGTTTATCCAAACATCTGAGCGCCTCCGTCTCGCAGCTGTCTGTCTTTAATGACGCTGCTTGCGCAGCTGTGATATTGTTTCTGCTACAGTCAAGAACGGGACAGGAGAAAAACTGGGACTTGGAAGTACTCGGGAACCAATCTGGTGTAAATCTGGTTCCTGCTGAGTTTCCTCCGCGCTGGCTGGAGCCGTAAAAACGCAGCCCGAAACACGACGAGCCGTCGGACCGCGGCCCGTCGGCCTCCTCTTCACGCGGCCCATACGTCTCGCGTTATCTGGAGTAAAAACACGACGCGGGCCAATAAAATCGGTTTGTGTGCTCACTGTTGACTTTGACATTAAATAAGCCCTGGAAAGGCCAGCGCACAGCCGCGGCAAGACAAAGAGCCGCTGCTCCCTGGTCGCCGCACAGAGCATGCAAACACACACACACACAGGTGCACACATGCATTCAAAGAACTCAACTACACACACACACACACACACACACGCCTACCTGCAAGTCCTTTTATAGCGCTGCTGCTCTTTCATGGGTGATGAAATTCAATAAGCAGTGAAGAGAGAACTGCCCTCTCACTGATAACCATCAATGGGCTTATCGATCGACAATGCTGCGGGCGGACACACACACACACACACACACACACACACACACACACACACACACACACACACACACACACACACACACACACGATTTCAGCTATAATTCACTCCCTCTCTCTCACAGACGCAGTTGAATAATCAGAGCAGGTCTTTACATCCTGACTGAGGCAGTGAGACTCTGGGTTAACTGTCCAGCATTGACATTCGGCCTCCAGCTGCCGCCCTGCAACTCGCACATCTTTGACGTCTCCACCCTTAAAACGCATTCATGCAGCGGCAACGTTTCGCACCGATAACGATAAACCTTCAAGACCGACCTCGTGAAATTCTAGAGTCGTATTAAAGCACGGAGGAGCTGGATAAACAACCCAAACATGCAAATACCAGAACAAGTTCTGTACACCGGACTACAGGAGGGACCTCGATGACCTACGGTGACAAAACCAGCCGGACGCACAGTCGTCCTTTCTGCCTTTTCGCCTCCGTTCAGCGAAACCACTCTGGCGACTGCGAGCTGAGCGACGGGACTCCTCATCGAGCTCCGAGGACGCGAAACCTCACGGCTAATTCAGAAACACACATGGGCTTCATGATGGAGTTGGCTTGTTACCGCTGTTGAGTCATCACCAGTGATCCACTGAAAAGCAACCTGGACTGTGTCCAAGTGTGTGTGTGTGTGTGTGTGTGTGTAATGATGCCGTATCACCAGACACTCACGCTGAATCCTGTGAGGTTTTTAATGTTCATTCCGTTTGTCGCCGTTCGAGAGTCTGTCTGACTGACGCGTGCGGCGGCGGCGCTCAGACTCTCCCTGCGTGTGACTCTGTGGGCATGTGTGAGGGTGAGAATAAAATGGCTGCCATCATTCTTGCGAGGCCGTCGCTGTGTGTGAGCAGCGGTCTGATGCGTTTGACCCCATAGCCCGAGAGCTGGAGGGAGGGGGAGGGGGGGGGGATAACAGGTGTGAGGCAGGCTGCTGGCTGGGCAGATGGCCCCTGGAAGTGCGAATATCGGTAATACGGGCCTGTTCGGACGGCGCGCGTGCACCCGGCACGTGCACGCTCACGCGTGCGAACGCGGGCGCAGCACTAACAAAGGCAGCAGCAACCCGCAAACAGCACTTATCATTGACTGTCCCCTCATCAGCGGCTTTGTTTACCTTTCATTTGCCGCTCTCCTGTCTGCCTCTTTATCTCGGTCAACACACACACTCCAGGTAATGGTCTGCTCCGTCACGTCACCACTTTAATGGGCGGCCCGGCAGCAGACCACTGGGGAGGGGGACAACGCACGACACAATAACCGACGGCCGGGACAACCGACTGACCGCCGCCATAAATCACACTGATAAATAACGCCGACGGGTCGTAAACGGATGAAAAGGAGGCGACGGAGCACGACAATAAACATTTTCATGTGTTCACGTCATAAAAAGGCAGAAAAACAATTAAAGGAAGCAGCCATGTTGCTCCACATCAGTTTACAGTCACTCCACATCTACATAAACACATCTGTTCTTTGTCACATCTATTTAACTCACTTCTGGAGAAGAGTTAACAATCAGCTTCCCGGGTGCCCGCAGAGCGTCGCATGGGGCCGCTCGGCCCAGAGCGCCGCCGCCGCCGCCGCCGCTCGCCACTCGCCACCAGACGCTTTCCTCCCTCTCTAATCTGAGGCGTGAGAACAGCCGGGCTTGTGCCACGACGACCCCCCCCCCCCCCCCCGAACCCGCACGTCTGCCTCCTTCCCAGTCGGGGTAGAAAGATTCCCACTGGAGCAAAATATAGCCTCAAGCCTTTAATTTCAATCCTACGCCACTCCATTAAAAGAGTCAGAAGAATTCGCTTTCTGCTTTGCGTGTGCGTGTGTGTGTGTGTGTGTGTGTGTGTGTGTGATGACAAAGTCACAGCGGGTTGAGATGGGGAACTTCACATGGGTTTTGGAAGATGCGTTTGACAGTTGTGTCGGCGCTCGGAGGATGTTTTCAAATGCAAACTTTCAAATGCAAAGTCGCTCTCAATGCTTTCCAGGACTTTCATGCAAAGGAGGAGGAGGAGGAGGAGGATGGAGGATGGAGAGGAAGAGCAGAGGCGTCTGTCCACCAAAACACAGGATGTCAAAGTTGCTGCTTGCCAAAAGGTTTACAATAAAAACAAACAAATACAAACATTTAAAAAAAACCCTGCAGATTCCGAGAAAACCACCTCGGAATGGTTGGAGTCCTTCAGGTTTTGGGAAACACTGAGGAGAAAGCTCTAAATCCAAGAGTTCCGGGAACGATCCGGAACCATCTGCTGCTGGAAAGAAGCGTCGCGTCGCGTCGCGTCGCGCATCAGTTAATCGACAACCGACTCCGACTGAATTCTGATTGACCGACAAACTTGAAACTCGAAGTCGCGCTGCCTGTTGCCTGAATACATCCGCCGGCCGGAGCAGAGGTCACGCTCACCACACTGACCACACTGACCATGTCAAGTCCATTTGGCCCGCCTCCTCCTGGACCAGAACCGTGCGGTCTGTGCACCGCTGTCCACACAGGTTCATAGAGAGGATGCTGGAAATGGGAAAAAACCCGTTCAATCACCACGAATGCACGCAAACAACCTGCGGTTCTGCGCTTTCTGCCCTCCGAGGAGGTTTTGCAGCCGCTGGATTCTCCGTTACGCACAGGACGGACGCATTGTCCTGGGAAGTAGGCTTGTTATCGTTCCGTGTGTCCGATCATATCGGTTATAGACAACAATGTCAGTGAGCCTGGAATAACATCAGCCTCGTTGGCTGACGCACAACATCTCGATTTGCGGCGGCGGCGGCGGCTTTCTGGAGCCCCGCAGTCCGTCCAGTTCTTCCCCGAATATCGAAAATCGTGCGGCGACTTCACGCTATCAGATCGTTCGGTGCCTTTTTGTGTCTGTGGATCCTCCTCAGCGCGGCGTCACGCCGCCAAACGATTCATGGCCACAAACCCAGAGAAAGGAAGAAGCACTTACACTGAAAAGAGGCAGAAATTCCCACCATGCGGTACGTCGATGTGAGGGGGGTAAATAATTTCCAGTCCCTCTGAGTCCGCGTAGCGTCCCCTCGCTGATCCGCTCGCGTCGGGAAGTGGGAAACTCGGGTCCAGCCAGCTCCGGCTTCAGGCGCTCCGGCGGGGGACTCGCAGCTCCGCCACCGACGCCGCGCTAACTCCGACAACAGGCGGGGAAGAAAGGGGCGCCTCTCCCTCCGCTTCACTCAGGCATCCGCCGCTGGGGAGAGTCGGGCCGGGGCAGCGCCGGGAGTGTGGCGAGAGCGCGGAGGCAGAGGAGCGGGGATGAGGCAGAGATGCGCAGGGAGGAGGGAGGGAGGAGGAGGAGGAGGAGGAGGAGGGAAGGAGGGAGGATGCTGCGCGGCGCCCGGCACCCGTCGGCTGTCTCTCCACCACCGCTCTTCGCACTTTCCTGCCAAATCCTCCAGGCTTCGGCTTGAGTCGGGAAGAAAAAGCGTCTCTCGGAAGGTGAAGGAGCAAAATGCAAAGCGCGCGTGCGCACGCACACACACACACACTCACACACGGAAACACACGCACGCAGGCAGGCAGGCAGGCAGCCTCGGTCTGGGCTTCCTCGCAGGCTGCTTCTCCGCTGCTGGCGTGGGGAAGAGGAGTAGCGACACTCTGCCTCCAGTCGGCGGTGCGCAGCAGAGCCAGGTGGCGATGGGCGGGACTGACGCGCTGCCGAGGAGGAGGGGGGAGGAGGAGGAGGAGGAAGGAGGGGGGAGGAGGGAGGAGGGGGAGGAGGAGGAGGAGGCGGCTGGGCAACAGCCAGCATCTGTGTGTCCTAAAACAGGTTGGAAAACGCAGGGTCAGGTCAAGTCGGCTTCTGGAGGCTTCAGGCGTCACCAGGAAGACTTGCTTCAAGAGAGCATGAAGGCTGCGTGGGATCTTTCAGCCGCGATGGTGACACAGTGCACCAAGGCTCCCACTGGTTGGAAAAAAACAAACAAACCTCCAATTATGACATAAAAATGTCCAAATTCTAACCTCTCAGTCTCTTAATAATCCAGTCTCTGTCCCCCGATGATCTCTGGTGCCCGAGACGCCGGGTTTGGACTCAGCGCTCCGGAGAATCAGCTTCCAATCTAGCAACTCTCGACTGATTTCCCGAGTTGTTTTGTGCATTTTTGAAGTGACTTTCGGTGGCGTTCTGGAGCCTCAGCGCAATCTGCAGACGCAGCAGAGTGTCGTGGACCGGAACCGGCAGCTGAACGCTGGAGGAGCTGCCGTGCGGCGAGTGCGCCGCACTCCCCACCGTAACACACTCTCGCTCACACACGCGGCGTGCGGCCCTATCCGTGCCCGGCTGACGGAGGCTGGGAGCAGGCCGGCCTGCAGTAACCCGAGGCAGACGCTTTCCCCGGACCATCTGGAAACCATCTCGCCTGCGGAGTCGGCGAGAGCGGCGAGCAGAAGCTACGTTTACAAGTCGGCGATAACAACCGGTCCACTTGAACCGCGTGGCTGAACGAGCCTCGCATCGCTGCCTGCTCATAACATCTCATAAAACATCCCACTGTATTCACTCTGGTTCCCTGCGTGTAGTGCTCGCAGCCTCGGAGCTCCAACAACAGCGACTCGACTGAAGGCTGAAACTGACACACACACACACACACACAACTCTCAGTCTGCTGTTATTCCATCTGAAACACCGAATCCGGACCTGACTGCTTCCTTAATCCGACCGGCATACTTCGCGGAGCTTCCTTTAATTTCGGGTCACAATTGCCTCCTTTGGATATTGTGCATTCCATGTAAAACATTCAGGCATTTGTTCCCACCACCATGGAGCTTATTGTGCCCCCAATGCAATCTCTGTGTGGAAGAGATGATGCCATTAATGGCAACTGTTTGCAATTCCTCTCTGGTGAATTTCTCCCTTTTTCATCTTTTCTCTCCCCCCCCCCTCTCTCTGCCTCCCTCCCTCCCTCCCTCCCGTCTCCCCCTCCTGATCTGCAGTGCTTCGGCGGCTACATTGTGTTCTCTGCTGTAATATGGAGAGATAGAGTCTCCAGCTACTTGGGCTCGAGCGCCGTTTTCTCGTCAGGACGTGAGAGGTGCTCCGGAAGAGAGAGCGAGAGGGTGGTTTAGCGATTAGCGACCGATAAGCCGAAGAACAAAAAAAAAAAACACGAGTCACGCTTCACAATCAGACGGAGGAAAGTCTGAGAAAACAGCGAGCTGGGACCGCGGAGCGGCCGGAGGAGGCACGGAGGGGGCGGAGCCCCGTCCAAGTGAGCAGGCGGCGGAGGTGCGAGGATGCTGTCACTCCTCGCCTGTTTGTGTCCTTTGCTTTGCTCCCATACAACGAGTCCGCTCATGACAATCACGGCGAAACATCTTGACAGCCGGAGGCGCAAGGAGAGGCGCTGAGGAAACCTGCAAGGGAAGAGAGAACAGGGCACCCATCCGTCCGTGTGTGTGTGTGTGTGTGTGTGTGTGTGTGTGTGTGTGTGTGTGTGTGTGTGTGTGTGTGTCCTGTGATAATGGTGTGTGTGAGAGCAGGAAACACACAGTGCCTGTTTTTGCTGCAGGGGTTCCTGGAAGTTGGCCGCCCAGTGTGATCGGCGGCAGCGTACACGCACACACACACACACACACACACACACGTATACACACACACACACACGCACACACACAGGATACCTCGCCTCTGAAAGGGAAAAACATGCTGCGTCTGATACATGTGGACACAGACAAGCAGACTTCCTGCATTTTCCCACCTACTGGGCGGCCACCTGTAACCCAGTCACACACACACACACACACACACACACACACATCCACGCTCGCACACGCACACACATGAAGTCACACACTCAGCTTTGAACACGACTTGTGGGACCGACCGTCGGCGGACCGTCCCGAGACTTTCGCGGCCGCAACGCAGCGCTGAACTCGACCCGACCGCCTTCTGGATAAATGCGGCGTTTCACTCGGTTTCTATCAGCCTCCATAATGTCAGAACACGCCTGCGAGTGTGGTGTGGTCTGAGCAACCACCCACACACGTGCGAGCACACACACACACACACACACTCATGATAATAAAGTCAGAGTGGGAAAGAACAAGAAGCAGAAAAGTGGAGGTAGATAAACGGGTTCAGGAGAAAAGAGGGACGTTTTCACGCCAGAGACGACAGCAGCAATAAACGGAAGTATTTTCGCTTAATTCGGGAGGGAAAAAGTCGCGTGAATTCGGGAAATATCTCAGCGCAGACCTTCAGCTTTTCACCGAGCCGGCCGAGCGGCGTCTGCTCGGCAATGTCACACCTGGTACGATTATTCTGTAAAGGGCAGAGCGACGCTTCCACCCGGGGCCTCATCTCCAGCGAGGACCACATTTGCATGGCAGAGAAGGCGTGTTTACCCCCGCAAAAACACCTTTCAGACTCTATTTTGTAAATGCCACATTTTTGGAATTAACAACTCTCATCTCCACTTATTTCTGAAATGACAAATTCCTCCACGGATCGAAACTCATTAACGAGCGAATCCTGGGGCGCATCGACAGGTAAACTCTCTTTCAGCGCCCGCGTCCAAGGTAACGGCAACATTTTGGAGCGATTTTAATTTGTTTCGATGAATCCGCGATAGAAAAATAAAAGAAAGTCGCGCTGACGGAGACGGGAAGCGTCGATCTGGCGAGGGGGGGAAAAAAAGCTTGCAGCATTTGGAATTTGCACATCGAAGGAATCTGCTTCTTTTGTCTGTGCATTAAATTTATCGTCTGAGATATTTGGTGCGAACCTGAGACGCTGCGTCACGTCTCGACTCGCGAAGTGAGGTTTAATGCACGCATATGAATTCAATCCTTTCTCCTGTCGCCACACTCGGGAGGCTGGAAAACAACCGCGGACGATCCGACCAATCACGACGAAGCCGGGATGGTTTTTAGAGACGAGCGGCGATCGGTGGAGTGAGGAGAAGAGTCGGCGCCGCATAATGAGATGCCGGCTGCACTGCAGCATCCGATGCAGGTACGGAGTCAAGAGGGGGATCTGCTCACTCACGGGGGGGGTGAAGGAAGTCAGACCCCCGTCTGGCTGACAGAGACAAAGAACCAAGGGGGTAAAAAAATGGCCGACTGGATGTTTTTAAAGCTACGACAACAAGCAAGCTCAGGTTTCATGGCTGCTGTTTCATTTCCATGTACAAAATGTTTTCCTTTGGAAAAGAGACAAAAAAATCTGCGCTGTCTTGTTTTTGTGTGCACCAGATCCCAGAGTACCACATCCATACGTCTGTCAGAGCGTCTTGGCTGCAGCCCGCAGGCTCTCCCACAATGCTTTGAGGTGTCACAGTTCAGCGTGTGCGTCTGATCCCAACGCGGGAGACGATTACATCTGCCTGCCTGTTCCGCTGCTGCTGCTGCTGCTGCACCTCCTCCTCCTCCTCCTGCTCCTCCTCCTCTAGAATTCCCGTTGATCCCGGGGAGAAAAGAGAAGTTGACAGACAAGAGGAGGAAAGACAAGTTGGGAGAATATTCGGATGCTTTTCTCGTCAGCGGTCCACGATTTGCTCGGGGTTTTTTTCGCGGCTTCTCAGAACCTCCGAAAGTCGAGACCCGATCTCACTCCGGGGATGAAGCAGAGATTCAATTTGCCAGGACGGGACGGTGTTTGAACAACTGGAAGTGCACTCAGACACCGATCCTGCCGCCACGCATCTTGGGGGGCTGTTCTGCACGCGTGGGCAAATGAAAAAGCCAGATCAAGCTCATTTATCCTGCAGGTTGTGTGGAAGTTGCAGCTCTCAGGAAGGCTGAAAATGAAAAATGAAAAAAACCACGAGATATTTCTCTACATTTAGCCGTTTTTACGGCTGAAAAGACGCCACGAAGCTGCAGGTCATCTTGGATTTGAGTCTATTAAATGTGTCATCAGTCGAACGAGGGATCTATGAGTTCATATGCAGAGTGATTCACTGATGTCGACTCGTTCTGATGGGTCTGCGGGCGGCAGGTACAGACAGGTGGAAGGTGGGAGGTCGGTCTGAGTCCCGCCCGTCGGCGTCTCAGTCGTCGGCTTGAGATCTGCCGGCACGTCTGAGACATTTAGTGTTGCCGAGGACGTCCCAGAGACGAGACGCAGAGTCTGCAATGAAGGACACGAGCTGAAGGAACTCACGTGACTGAGGGGAAGCGAACAGCGGGCTAAACAGCAGAGTGAGCGGCGAGTGTTTGACGGCGCCCGCACGCCGCCGCCGCCGCCGCTGCTGCCGGTGCCTGTGAAACGGCTCATCTCCACTCCTATTTATAACGGCTGCCAAAGGTTGCTGTGATTGGCGGCCGCGCTTCTGGCCCCATCCATCATCATCACCCAGCTCGCCATAGCTCACTCGCGGAGCCGACTTCCCAACTTCCCCCAAATCATCAGCCAGATGGCCCTCTGCAGCGCTCGCCCGCTTTACACACCTGATATGAAGCTATCCGTCATCCGATAACGACCGAGCCGCGGCGGTCCCCCAGCTGGGGCCTCCGCCGCTGCAGCACTGGGCACTGGCGGGTATCGGCGATGGGTGGTGGCGGGGTGGCGCGCAGCCTGACTGCCCCTCTGATGGATTAGTGCCAGGTACCGCGGCTGGGGAGGGGGGCGAGGGGTGTCCCCTAATAGGATTCGCAGTCACCCAGTGGACCGTGGAACAGGTGGAAGCAGAGAGAGAGGAAGGGGGGGGGGGCGCGAGAGAGAGAGAGAGAGAGAGAGAGAGAGAACAACCCGGGCTGGGGTACCAGAGGCACCACAGTCCTTTATCTTGATATTTTCATACATGTCGTCTTCAAGATCAAACCCTCTCTGTTATTTTTACTGTCACGGTTTTTAAAGGCTCTGGATGCTGCAGCCATCACCTAACGCCCCCCCCCCTCTCCCCTAATAAAACCCACCCGTTTGTTCCTTTAAATTAAAGACGCGTCCACCTGAAACGGACCCTCCTTCAGATCTGGATAGAAATGAAGGAAGACGGAGGAGGAGCTGCTTTAATGATGGCGGCATGTTTCAGCTGACACACATTTCACTTCCTGTGTAAATAAAGTACCAACCCCCCCCCCCCCCCCCAAAAAAAAACAGGTTGCCATTCACACATTGCGCGGAACGCGTTCGGCAGTAAATAATGACTTTTTAAGCACTTGGATTCAATACTTTACTTGTTAACAATATCTCGGTGTTAGTGTGATTGACAAGAGAAAAATGCCTTAATGGCTTATGTTGAGCCTAATGTAGCAGCGTTTCCCACTTTACACATACCAGTGCACAGCGAGACGGAGACTGGCATGACAAATACAGCGTACACAAACGCACACACACACACACTCTGGAGCATTTCGCAGACTCGCACACACACACACACTGAGAGCGGCAGTTCTCATTAGCGGAGTCGGTGTGCTGCAGGCAGGCAGGGCCCCTGCAGCAGTCTTGGGGAGTCAGAGGAGCCATTTGTCAGTGGAAAACAATTAGCGGGGAATGATCCGTTCCATTGGTTTTAATGAGTACAGCCGGGTCACTCCGCTCACAGCGGCAACACGCAAAGGTCATCAAAGGCTGAGAGCAACACACTCAGAGACAGAAACAACACACACACACACACACACACCTTGATTCCTTTCCTCCTCCATGCTGCTCTGTGGATGGAGGTGTGCACATACGTGCACGCTTCCACACCCCTCTATTCCTCGGCCCCTTTCAGACGATCCATCTGCCGCCCGGCATTGAAAAGTCATTACGCCAAAGTGGAGGCTGGTATTATATCAGAGCGCCATTGTGCTTATGGACGACCTTGGTCGCTACCTGTGGCATAATGATACATGTAATGAGCGCGCCGCGCCGGCGTGGATGTGCGCTTCAGCGTTTTTGGCCGGCGCGGCGCGCGGAGGCGCTTTAAATCTCGACTTTTTCCATTTGGAAGGAGAAGAAAAACAAGAGAAAAGCGGGAATGGAAGCGCAAGAGTGCTGATTGTACGTTTCTCCGCGAGGTAGGACAGAGCGAACCGGCGGAGAGATGTCAGCCGCGTTCTCTCTTTGTTCGTCCGACTCGAAAGGAACCGAAGCCGGAACGGAAAGTCAACGTCACTGTTTCAGTCATCAGGAACAGATCAGAGACTCTGATAATTAGCGCTCATCTGCGTATCGTCAGGTCAGCTCCGATTGGCTGACCTCGCGTCGGACCGCCTCCGCATTTAGGTCAACTACTTGACCCGGAGCTCATTAATTAAGCACGCAGGCGGCTGGCGCTTTGCGTCTGCACGTGTGATGAATGTCTGTTTGGAGCAGCGACTCCACGAGACGCTCAGCCGCATCTCTGCTGCTTCTGCCGACCTCCAGATACCAAAACACATCGCGAGTCAGAGTTTTTCTTCAATAAATCAGCAACGTCTGCTTTTTTTTTTTCTGCTGCAATGTTTAAATATTTTTACACGAGCCTTGTTTTTGTAGCCGAGGGCGAGCGAGCCGAGGTGGCTCTGCAGAAACGACCTTCAGCTCTGCCCACACAAAAACGCGCCGCCGAGTTTCTTCACCTTTTTGATTCCTTGCTCGCGATGAAACTCCAAGTTGCACTGCGGTGCTTTTCTTCCCCGCCCTTTGCAACGCGCTGCCGCTGCAACTCCGCCGTTTGCATCACTGCATCAGAATCAAGCGCACCCCTGAACAGACGTCTGACGGACGCGCCGCAGCCTTTCCGAGCAGCGGTCACGCGGCTCTTCGGATTCGCCGGACAAGCAGAGCGTCGGAGAGCGCCGTGCCGCCGTACGAGGACCCCCGCCGTCGGCGTGTAATTGCTTTGGTTTGAGGGGAAAAAGGGGAGGGGGGGAAGGGGGGGGGTGGAGCCCAACAAACAGCGGTCCGTGGCGTGTTCAAACAGGCACACAAAAAGGGGGGGGGGGGGGGTGGCGGGCCC
>JASSRZ010000054.1:11239610-11255289 GCA_032164315.1 Malacoctenus gilli | reverse complement strand
AGAAGGAGAAGGAGAAGGAGAAGGAGAAGGAGAAGGAGAAGGAGAAGGAGAAGGAGAAGGAGAAGGAGAAGGAGGAGGAGAAGGAGAAGGAGTAGGAGTAGGAGTAGGAGTAGGAGAAGGAGAAGGAGAAGGAGAAGGAGGAGGAGTAGGAGGAGGAGCAGCGTCCCCGACCCCCTGCGTTACTCCGGTCTCAGCCTGGATGTCAGAACGCTCCGGTGGCCTGAAGACGTGGTCTGGCTCCTCCTGATTCGGCTGGTAAAACGCTACACAACGCGAGCGCACCTCAACATCCCTTTGACACCGCAGTCTACGGAGCCCGCAGCGTGATTTTTCTCAGTGCCGTCTCCTCACACGCTTGGTTTTGTCAATAAATGAGTCATCCATTGTAAAAACACTCGCACTTGTCCTCAGCCGTCCTCTGGAGAGCTTCAACCGGAGACGCCGCTCATCCTCTCAGACGTGCTCAGCCCAACCGGCAGCTTTGTAATTGGAGTCTGCCGGGCTCTCTCTTATTTATTTATTCAAACATATTCCGTAATGACTCAGACCTTGATAGATTGTTCTCATTGGAGGTCCGTCTGTGGATGGTTTCATTAAAACGGAAGCAGATTCTGCATTTCAAGAGGAGGAACGTTTCCGAGACTGAGATCGGACCCTTTTTCTCCTAATTCTAACTTGGCTTTTTGAAGAGTCGCCACTTCGTCCCACGAAGACGATGATCGTGACCGTCCAACGGCGGAAAAACCTGACCTGAACTCTTTGACGTGAGGCTCAAACCTGCCGTTTGAACCACTGACTGTTCCCGACCATGTTCAAGAGGCTCCAGACAAACACACCTGAAGAGTCCTGCGTGTGTGAGTGTGTGTCCACTGGGACACGCTGTCCTACATATGCAACGCAGGCGGACAGACGGGCTGAGGGGTGATACGGAGAGACGGCCCACTGTCCGGTTGCGTCTCGGAGCCCTGGGACGAGTCGGGAAGCAGCCTGACAGCGTGTCTGACAGCCTCCCCGCTTTGCTTTGCTGCGGCGTCTAGCTGGCATGGCAGCCAAGTCGTCAGTGACCACATGGTGCGGATCGCTGGCATCTGCCAGAGTGAAGAGCGGCGGAGCTACGGAGACGTTGGCGCCTCGCTCCGTCGGCGGAGGAGCCGCGCCGCAGAACCGTGCAAACTGACCACAGAGGAAGAGAGTCACGTCGCAAAACATTGACCCGAGCTCCTCTTTCATTGCGTGACAGCCGTCCTGCATGTTCACAGCTCAGTGCTTTGCTCCATGATCTTCAGCGAGAAGACCAGAGTCAAACGTGGACCTTTAAACGTGCCGTGCGCTGGTTCTCGCTGTGCCAACGGAGGATTTTCCAAAGCGCAGTCGGTCAATTAATTAGTGACTCTCAATTGGCCGTCGGTGTGAGCGTGTGCACGGCTGAGCTCCGTTCGCTCTGCGTGACGGCTCGGTGACGGACAGGCGACCTTTCGCCGGAGCGCGTTTCACACAGCATCACCCGGAAGGCGCCGTAGCTCTGAATAAGTCCGATTGGTTGGAGGAAAGGCTTTGTAGTTTTCTGCATCTTTGCATCCGAGCAGCTTTGTCTGTCTGAGGAGCTCCTCGCACAACCGCAGCCACCGGTCCTTGAAGCACTCGTCGACAACAGAAAGCGCGGAGCCACCAGCTGGAGACCCGAGGCCAAGAGCAGCGGCGCCGTTCACTTCCAATCGAGTGCACAATCCAAAAAACGTCTCCTTTTGTGTCTCAATCAACCTCCGAGTCATGCAAAGAAAGTGAAACGTCTGAGCCCGCAAGGCCGACCGAGTCTCCCTCCGTAACGGCATCAGGCAGAGCTGCAGCACAGTCGCCAGCGATGCCAAGAGACGACGTCGGATATTTGGATGTTCAACTCGAACCGTCGCTGCAGAAAAGGCTTTTAAGTGATTTATGGTGTGTGATATTAGTTTGTTTTGTCCGACGACGCGCTGATTTTTTGTGTTGTGGTGCCACGTGACCACATCAAGCAGAGGATCGTCGCAACTCGCAAAAACACAGCCCACGGCGAGGGCCGTTCACATAACGATGACACTTTAGATGAAACTATAAGTCACGTCTGTCACAAAGAACCACATTTGTGGCAAAGCCCAGAACGGTTCTTCCGCACGAGAGGAAACGTTCACAGGCCCTGAATCAGAACCATGTCTGAGACGTATCAGCAGGACGTGATTTAAAGGACGTTATAATTAATTTGGGACCCTCATTAATCATAATAGCCAATAAATAGTCCTGCAGATACTCAAACAACAGTTTCCTGTTTATTCGTCTTGCGTCTTCAGTAAACAACTTTCTAACGTGCCAAACGTCAACACTTTAATGACTTAAACACGAGAGATTTCTTTCCTTAATTTATCAGAATTATCTCGCTCTAACCAGTCAGTTGCTTCACCAGCGTATTGAGGGCGGAGGACTCACCAATCTGCTTCCTGTACTGGTCCACTGGTAGTTTGGTGGCGCTGGCGTCCTTCCTCCCCATCCTCCTTCCTCAGCCTGACGAAGAAAGGGGGGGGGGAGGGGGAGGGGGAGGGGGTGAGGAAGCGTCTGAGAGCGAGAACTTCACAGCTGAGTCTCGCTGTAACACCTGATCACTTAGTTTAATCAAATATAGCTGCGCTCCCGTCAGTCTGGGCGCCGATAAGTTGCAGAAAAAAAAGGAAAAAGAGTCTGCGGGAAGGATTGGAGTTAACACACAATCACACACACAGAGGAGTCAGCTCTGATCAGGCAGATGGTTTATCTTTCACATACATCTGCTCGACATAATTAAATTAATTCTCACCACCTTCCAGCGTGCGTTGCGCTCTCAGTGTGTGCGCTTCCTATCCATCTCATTTAGTCCTACAGCGTTTCCCTTCACACCAGGAGTTCTCCCTGATTACCCGACAGCTCAGAGGTAAGACGCAAATATAGGAACAGTATCTTTCTGCGCCACATGTGAACGTGGAAGCGCGTGACGACACCGGCGCTCCGGCAGGAGGAAGAACCCGTCTATAGGCGCCGCGCCTTCCTGCCAACGCAGGTAGGCGCGTATGGAAGGTGCCAGAATGACCACGTCTGCCGCGCAGAAGATAAAAGTCTGCGTCGGCAACATTTCGAACACCAGCAGAGTGACAAATTCACCGTTAGTTGGGGGGGGCATCCCAGCGCCTGACCCACTCCAGGACTCCAAGGACCTCCAAACGATTAAAAGGCAAAGCCCCCCCCCCCACCAACACACCTCCATAAATAACGCTCGGCTACGCTCGATTAATGGGAATGGATTACCGCCAAGAAAACAGAAAAAAAAAGGGACAATCGACAGTGTGACAGGGAGAAAAATGTGGATGCAGGTGAGCGAGAAAGTATGTTTGTGTATCCAAGAAAGAAGAACAAGAGTCAGAGAGTCTGGCGGTGTCGCCGGGGGACAGAGAGACTGGATTAGTATGTTCAAGGTGCTGCTGCTGATGGATGGCTCCTCGTGGGAGACGACTGCTGCTAATGCTGCTGCAAGTCCTGCTAATACTGCTGCTGGATTCCTGCATTTCACCCTACACTAAAAACACCATCTTCAGCTACATTTCAAACACTGTTGGCGCTGGAGGCAGAGGAGGAGGAGGGGGAGGAGGAGGAGACGTTGTATGCATTGCTATTGTTCTCGAGCGGCTGGAAACAGAGTCAGCAAATCGCAGTGAGTGAAAAGAAAACACAAAAGAAAGAAGAAGGAACAGAAAAAGGAACCCAGCGAGTCTCTGAGCTGCAGGTTTCAGCGACATGATGGCACAATATCATACAGGACATCTGCTGAAACCTGCTGACTTTGGTCCAATAACACGCACAGATTTTACGTTTACAGCAAATGTAAAGAGGATACAGAGAAAAGGCCTCGCTGAGAGTTTCTGTTGTTTCCCAGCCTGAAAAGGCTCAAAATTGCATCAGCTTGATAGAATCGAGTTGGATGATGATTACAAACAAAGAATGAACTCTCTCACACCTTCAGTCAGTGTCCTGTGCAGCAAACCTCAGCCAGACACTGAGCTGTGACATTAGCACAGCAACACTCTGGAGCACAAAGTACTTTCAGCTGCAAACAGGAGTTGAAAAGCAACTTCAACGCATCATTTGGGATGTGGGGACATGAAATTGCTCTCTCAGTCAGCATTGTGTGCATTTGCATATATGATTGCGTTTTAAGTAGAAGTCTGCTGAAACTCGACGCCGCGTGCAGTTCGTTCCGCTGTCTGTGAGACTGAAAATGTTTCTGCGGGACGTGTCGAGGAACCGAGAGTAGGTGCAAACCAGGAGAGCTGCTGGCTCTCAGTCATTGGACCGACAGATACTCACACAGTCTTTGTCTGCGGGGGAAACGCGGCGCTCACAGGAGCTCTGTCGGCGTCAGGAGACGTCGGGCAGCCGTCTCAGACACGTCGGCCGGCGGCTGGGACCGTTTCGCGGGACTTTGGTCCAAAGTGCTGCAGAACGCCAACGCAACACTTCTCCCACCATCACTTCCTGGTCTGAGCGCCAGCGGCTCCGAGGAGCAGCCGCGCGCTCCAATCAGAGGCAAGCACGAGGCTGGCTGAGCCAATGGCGCGAAGGTGGGCGGGGCCTAGCGACCAAAACAATCAAGGAGCATGTGACGAGCTGAAACACGGTCACTCACACCCAGGTCATCGCGAGCCACATGATACGCACCGGCTATCAGTCACTCCAGGGCGAGTTTTGCAATCAAAAACTAAAAATAAAGGAATAAAAAAAGGGCAAAAAGTGCTTCAAAAGATCTCCTACGGCAGCAGACGAAAACGATGAAGATAAATAGAATATATTATTGATACCCCCCACTGGGGGAAATTTGTAGGCCACATCAACATTTACAATAATTAAGGAATTAAAATAAAATAAATAAAATAGCCATGTTCAAAAATATGTGAAATATATGTAGAAATATGTACAAAAATAACAAAAAATATAGACTTCGGAATAAAGAATACAGTATTTACAAAACCAGAAAAAAAGAACTAAAAGAACAAAGAGAAAGAAAACAGAAAATATATGATTGTCAATAAATTTCACAAGAATAAATAGATGAAGTCGAATTCAAGGGAATCATGAAACAGAATAATTTGAACAAACGCTCTCAGGAGCTACTGTAAAAATCAGCATCTGAGATTTGTTGAGTTCCTTTCACACAGTTAAAATGAATCCAGTAATTTCAGGCGTCAGCTGGTTTGATCATAAAGTTTAAAGTGTACACATGAATATGAGATGTAACAATAACCACCCGTTTTCATAAAATACACCAATTAGAGTGACGTGCGTGTGTGCTCGTGTGTGTGTGTGTGTGTGTGTGTGTGTGTGTGTGTGTGTGTGTGTGTGTGTCAGAGTTAAATTGTGAAATTATTTTGACACGTCAGCCTCGAGTCATTGTTGCCTCGTGTCAGTGGTGCCAGTGGGTCCTTGTTGAAAACAATAGCGCTGCGCTGCGACAATTAAAGCAACAGCCGGCCTCATCAAAGATGAGGCAATCTCACTTCACAATGTTCATTTCTATTTCATCAGTCGCGCTCTCTCTCTCTCTCTCTCTCTCTCTCTCTCTCTCTCTCTCTCTTTTTTAACATTTTTTTCTTTGTTTACTGAGCAGGAATTTTATTTCCTCCTAATTGCATTCAGCCTCATTGCTGCCTGGGGCTTTGTGCAGATTACGGGCGAGACTTGCCACCGCTTGTAACTTATTGAAGTTTCAAATGATTTTCTGCTCTCCCATGGGCACGCCATTTGCATGTTGCACAGCAGTAACTAATAGATGTAATCTGTCTATAATGTGCCAGTGTTGTGCTGTAAAGCAGGCGTTTAAACACTGCCCGCTGTCATTCCAACCGGTGGTGTTTTCTTCCCGCACGGCATTTCGAAGCACCACTGAAGTCGCGCGCCTTCAGTGGAACATTCTGCTGCTCCACTTCACGCTATACGTCGTAAACGTATGCGGCGTGAGGCGTATCCGGTGCGAGGTGTCAGCCCAAAGCCGCGATGACAGCTAAGTTGGAGCTGTTAACAAATAGCCTCGATAAGAAGCCTGAAACTATTGTCTTAATATGGCCATCAAAAGCAGCGTGAGTGCAGTTAATGCAGAGCTCAAATGTTCTCTTGTTATACTAAATGTGTGTGATTAATTTCCCCCGTTGAGTGAAACAAACCAACGTGCTGCGCCTGTCACGCTGATAGATATGGAAAGCGCTAGAAGCGAGCGCGGCTGCGAACGAGAAGGAGGCGGGATGGATCGGCCTGATGAATGGCGCCGGCGTTTGGCCCGCGCCCATCGCTGCGGCGTGGAGATAACGTGCCGCAGAGGTGACGGGATCCCGCCGAGCGTCCGCGGCGACGGCTGTCACTTCTGATCGAGCACCTCTCGTTTAATTAAACGGGGGGAAAAATGGACGCGGCGATGAGTGACCTCGCCGCCGAGACAATATGGAAAACCGCGCGACTTTGATCGTTTATCATCCACGTCGAAACGGCGTTTTGTTTGTATTGCGGTCTGTTTGTGGCCGCCGTGTTTCTGTCTCCGTGTGAGTCTGTTTGAACCTCCCTCCTCGCCACCCCGTCCCTCCCCCCGTCCGTCCCTCCCTCCCCCGTCCCTCTCTCCCTCCGTCTCTCCTCCTTCTCTCCAGCAGTTAGACGGCCTTTAATTGCCAGACATTAAAAGGAATGCTAGAGAAGAAGAATCCCCTGTGGCCATTGGCAGGCTAAATGGCAGCGCCGCCGCCGCCGCCGCCGCCGCCGCCTCCTCGTACGTGCCGCAATGAAGACGTGTCAACATAATCTCGGGCAATTTGCAGTCATCATCGGGGGGACTGATTAATTTTCTGACTGTCAGTTGTAAACAGAGAAATTGTCTTTCTGCCTTTTTACGTCTTGGTGCGAATGTTTCAAAGCAAAGTCGTGATGAACAATCAATGCGTCCGCGTGGACGTGTGTATTAATCCACCTGTTAAAATGCTCTTAACCGGATCTGACAGAGCTGCTCGCTCGCTCGCTCGCTCGTTCGCTTGTTTGTTTGTTTTGAAGGCTTTAAGCCCGCTGTAATATAAGGATCCTTTTATTGCGCGTCTGCTTGCCTCGTTTTAGTCACAATTCCCGTCATATTTTAGAGTGGAACTTGTTGCGTTTGTATTTGGAGATCATTTAAAACTTTGACCCCCGGAACACCCAATTAAAACGTTGACACACTGATTGAAGTATCGATAAACTGTTTTGAGATTGTTTTTGTTATTTTTGCGATAATTCACTCATCATTTCACGCTATATTCGTCTTGGCCGGTCGATAAAAGCGGTCCAAGTCGTCAGTGTCACAATTTTCTTTCTGTTCTAATCAGAACGCGTCCTGATGCGGCGTCCACGCCATTCAGAGGAGGCCGCTGGACGCAGCGATCCGGAGAGGCGGCACGACTGAAGTGAGACGGTTCTCCACGAAACGCCGTTTCACAATTCAATCCAGAACCTCCGCAGAAACACACGGCGCCCTCTTAAACTTGTCGCCGGCTGAATTCTTCGAGATTGAACTTGAGTGTTCCCTTTTCATTTCCATCCTGGCTCGTGTTATTGGTTCGGAGGAGAAGACACAATTCTTGCTCCTGCTTAATATTCTTATCTGGGTTTTCCTGCACTGTCTGCAGCGCGCACTGAATCCTCTCCCCTCTCTATCTGGCAGCCCCACGGTTCCCGTTCCATTGATGGGGGAACTGTATCAGCAGAGATACAGAGCGAAATGAATTTGGGGTTTATGAAACGCCGGGCCTCATAGAAGAAAAAAAAAAAGTCACACGGCCCTCCAGAGATAAGTTATCGTACGATGGATTTAGTCCCGTTTCGCTCCAGTCATTATCCTGTATCGCAGCCCCGCGACTCCGATGGCTGGCCGCCGTCCTCCAGCGCGGGCGGGGCTCGGCGATCGCTGCACACACTCTTTTCCACGGAGCGCGGCAGTCGTCAAAGACTCCGAAAGATTGTCATTAAAACATAAAGTCAATGATCTTCAAGAAGGAATCCTGCGTTTGTTTGACTGTACGTGCTTGTGGAGAAAGTTTACTCACTTGAAAAGCAGGAAATGGTGAAGGATAATTCAGGGAGTCGTTCAGTATGTCGGGAGAATTCGAGTATGTTTGTTTCGGTCCCTTTCGTGAGCCGATTAACTTCTCGCAGTCTTACGGCCTTCAAATGTGGAGATTGCATGTTCTTGGTACGTTTCAACCTCCGTGACTGATGGAAAGATGGCGTTTGCTGGGTCCGAACCTTCTTTTGTTCAGAATCTGTCATGTGATCACGAAGCAGGAAGTCCTGACGATGAGAGGAGATCTCTGCCTTTCCGCCGGTTCCCGTGATCGGAGAGTGACGCGAGGTTCGCTGTGTCCTCCTGCTTTCTGCAGCTGTGCGTGGTGACCGTCTGGGCCGGGTTTCAGCGCCGCTGTTTGTGCAGGTGCCGCAGCTGGATCCCCCACAAGGTCTCCCGACGGTCCCGCTCCTGCAGACGGACCGACCCGCTCGGAGCATTTCCTCTCGCTGTTTACTCTGGCGGGTCGAACGTGTCTCCCGCTGAGAGCTTTTCTTGGGACGCTTCGTTTCTGTCACTTTGACTCATGCAGCGATCCGCGCCAGCACCCAGACACACACACGCACACACACACACACACACACTCCGTCTGGATTAGTCCCACGACGTCCACACACACTGACGGGTTCACTTACTCAGTCAAATGCGGTAATAATCAAACGCAGACGTGGGCACACACACACACATGCGCACACACGCACACACACAGAAGCTGCAACAAAAACAAGCGTCCCCGTCGCCCCACGCTGCCCTGCCAACAGAATTGGGGACGGCCCACCACTACCTCGCCCAGTCGTCGCCAGGCAGCTGCAGAGTTCTGACATCTTAATTTCAGCCTTGAGTTGACCCCCAGCTAATTATCCTTCAACTCTGTAAACACCAGTAGCACCAGTTAACACCAATTAATGGCCACTAATCATTGCCAGATGCTGTACCTTGAGTAAATTGCTCACACTGGCACTCGCAGTTCCACGCAGGATGTGAGGCTGAGTTTCGGGCGAAGAACCGCCGAGTATTTCCGTGAAACGTGTCGGAACGGGCGAGGAACCAAACTTGACGTCTGGCGGACTGAATAATATCGGGGCGACAAACTCAGGAGCAACGTTTCCCCACCCGACCTCGAGAAACGAGTCATCAGAACGATGCAAATAGGACAGGGAGGCAGAGTTCACCTCAACACACGCAGAGGTTGAACGTTCAGGAATAAAGATGCGACCAGACCTCGCAGTGAACCCCCCCCGCCCCCCCGCCCCCCCCTCCCTCCTTCCTGTTTGCGCCACACCTTCCCTGATTCGCTGCGTCATTGTTTGTATTGATTAGTCAAGTGTGCACCGTTTTGCCGTCTTGCCTGCCAACTGTACTGTTGCCAAGGGGAGGCGAGAAGGAACCTCTGCCAGCATCAGCCTCCTCCAGCAGCAGCTGTGCCACATATGCTGCCGATCAATATAAACAAACAGGCCCTCCCTTCGCCGGGGAATCGGGATTGACAGGTATGATTCATCTTCCGCGGCGCTGCTGGGAGGTGCGAGCCGTAATAAGCAGAGATAGATCTTTTCCCCGTCGCGGCGCGACCACTGGGGTGAGTCGGGGTGGGTCGCGGAGATCGTTCGCCCCCCGAGGTAACTGGCGGGGTTCCCCACATAACCCCTCGCAGCTTTGCCGGGGATTAAAGCAGCGTGGCTCCACGAGGGCTGTCATTTGTGGCGTTCTGTACACAGAGCGAGCGAGCGAGCGAGCGGCGGAGATGAATGGGGAGCGGGCACGGATCATTGGTGCCGCGCCAGCCGCGCCGCAACCCGGCAGATTCAGCGCAGACAGTGGGGAAGACGGCTGCATGCCAGTGATTCATGGCGCTGGGCTCCTTAATAAATACTTTGTGAGCTCCACCATTTCGGCATATCATCATCTCATCAGGGGAATGCTGTTTGATGCATCTCACTCTCAAAATAATGATGAAATTTCCATGCAAGGACCGTTTACGGGTTTTGATCACGGCGCCGCGGCTCTTTGTGGCGCCGCGACAGGAGTTCGGCGGCTCGTACGTCACGTCTGCCGTCGTCTCGGGGGCACGGCTGCGAACGCGGCCCTGCCGAGGACAATAGCTCCGCGGAGCGGCGACGGCGTCCTCCTGATGAAGAGTAATGGCTCGAAACAATATTTCCCCGAGGACTCCAATTGAAATCTGAACACTGTGATATGCTTTCATCGCCACGCAATTTAGACGTGTCACATCAGTTTTGAGGGAGGGACGGAAAACACGCCGCCGGCGTTTGATTTTGTATCACCGCCACCAAAGGAGGGATTCCTCATGGTGAACGGTGAATAAACACGAAATATAGTCAGAAATCTGTTTCCAATAAGCTCGATGGATCGTCGGATCAATCGAGACACGTTTGGCCGGATTTACTGAGGCACCAAGAAACGAGAGGAGCTGCTGCTTCCTGTTCGTAGGTGACGGAGAACGGGAAGAGTGACACATGAGAACTGTCTGAAATAAGAGGGTACAGAATCGGATGTGTTGGTGGAGGAAGTCCAAGGACAAGCCCAAGAAAAACAACAGAGAAAAGAGGCACTGAAGCAGCGGGAGGCGACAACAAACGCTCCCGTGAATGAAAACGCGTGTCGTGCTGGTCCAGCTGCCTCTCAGCACGTCTCCTGCGAAGGCTGAGCCAGTTCTGACCTCTTCATCAAACGGGGTAAACGCAGGTACTGCTTCAAACACACAAGTGCCGTAAGACGTAAATCGGCAAAAGTACATGAACTTGCTAACAATGAAATCCTCTCACTGTTCCACGCACTCAGAGAAAATGGTTCATCTTCTATAAATACACACTGACTGGAACCAGGAACTCCGAAAACATTGCGGCTTTTTACACAACTGTCAAAAACTGTTTAAATGTAAAAGTAGGAAAAGAAATTAATTCACGAAACACAAAAGGCGTGATAGTCCTAAAAATGGAAGAAAAAAAGAAACTACTTGAATAATTAATAGTAAAATGTCTTCAATCAGTGCTGCTGATATGGAGCTACTTAATAATCAGCTCTGATATTTAGATAAGGGCTGATTGGTGCATTTAAATCAGGCCCATTGTGCGGCGCAGTCATTAACAAGACCACCACTCGGTTGGAGGCCTCCATCACGCCGGCTGTCAAAAGTCACTGCTGACAGTTTCCTCTGGCGCCCCCCCCCCCTTTTGCCCACCCCTTCACGGCCCGACGTCACCGCCAGCTCAAGCTGCAGGGGACGGCGTCCAGAGGGGGACGGCGTCCAGAGGGGGACGGCGTCCAGAGAGGCCCGTTGGCGTGCTTCGACGCCGCGACGGTCTGCGACCGTCGTCCGACTCGAAAGAAAAACCCCACAAGAGGTAGAAACCGTTGCGAGAGCGACGAGACGGCGTCGGAGAAGTGAGCGGGGAAGGAGCTCGGCTGACTCCAAAACGAGCGTGTAAAGCGAACGCCGCTAATGCGTCTGCAGTCAAGGCCGCGGCAGCCGTCTTTTTCTGGCTCATTCTGTGGCTGGCGCTGCACAGCTGCGGAGATAATTTATTTGTTTACTTTATTTACCAGTCAATTACATTTTAATGTGACTTGCCTAATGTCCGCATTCTGTCTTCAGATGTGGTCTATGTAATGACTGTGATAGATAAAAGACAGTTTAATTATACCAGGCCCTAATTGTCTGCATGCAAAGCCCCCATTACAGCAGCCGCGCATCCATACCATCAGCTCCGCAGCCAAATGAGCGTCATCCGAAGCCTTTGTCTGATTGCAGATGTTGCAGTGTCCTCAAAACGCGAGGTAATCGCTCCCTCCGAGGCCACCGGCGACGGCAGCCCCGAGGACCGCCGGGCTCCCGACTCGGAAACGGCAAGCTGGAGGGGAAACCGCGATCGGAGGAGCCGGCGGCCGGGCGGCCGGGCGGCCGGGCGGGCGGGCGGGCGGGCGGGGAGGAAGACGCAACGTTTACGGCGACGGCAGCAGCTGCTCGCCGCTCTGTTTCCCAGTCACACACACACACACACACACACATTGTGACTGCCCCTTGTTATCAGTGTGTCCTGCACACAGTCACAAAGGTGGGAAGTTGTTAAGGGGGGGAGAGAATATTCCAGTCATTCCCTTCAGCCGCCGCCGCGGCGTCTTTCAGCCCCAGTGTGAGGCCGTTCATTACCGCCCTGCCTCCGCTCTCACGGCTCCGGGCTCAGCAACTAATTGAGATGACATTTTCAAATACACACACGGCAATCACACACACACGCACGCACGCACACACACACACACTGAAGGAGCGCCATAGAATCGCAGCCTTATATAAAATCTTGACGAGAGGTTGTGTCAACAGAGTCGTCTCCTGGTGCAGCTGTGCGGGCGTGACTTTCTATCTTCTGTTGCTCCCTCTTATTTATTTATGTTTTTGTTTTTTTGTTGTTTTTGGTTGTTTTTGTTTATTTCAGACAACCTGAGTTTGACTCTGTGGGGATCATAAATCAAAGACTCTTTTGGGAGGCTCTAAAAAGAAAACGAGAAAAAAGGAAACAAATTCCTATAAATTATTTACGACATCAGCATTTTATTTGTATTGTTTTAGTTTGTAAACAACCTTCGGGGGGGGGGGGCAACGCTAGGGGCAATTAACGAGCCCTCTTTGACCCCCGACTTTCAATTTCCGACCTTAATTTCCGTCTCCATCATGTAAGTTGGTTGGTCTCATCCAACCCGACCGCCAGCTCCTCACATTGTTAACCACATTTTTATTGTTGTTGCCATGACAACAAAGCTCTGCACCTGTTGCCGGCACCTTTCCGCGGTCAAATTACCTCCTCCGTCATTCAGCTTTACTTAGCGCGCTCGCGCGTCCTTCACGGACTCGCTGCAAATTGCTCTATTTTGCCGAGAAGGTGTTGTTGGAGGAAACAACGGTCGGAGCTGCTGCGTTACTGTAGCAGCCCGCTGCATCGTATCGGCACCCTGGAAGGCCTGCGTCGGAGCAGAAATGATGCTTCAAAATGTGCTTTCATATCAATAACTCGGGTTGACATTAAAGGTGAGACAATGCAAACTGTACAAAGAGCTACACGTGTCTCTTATTTCATTTCGTCTGTTTAATGACTGAACGGCTGCTCTTTCTTCTCTCTGAGGAGGAACAATTGAAGGTAATTCACGACTTGATTCGACTGCCACCTTGACGATCTTACACTGCGAGTCGGCTGATACGTGCTCGGATATAATAGAAACAACAGCGATTGGCTTGAATTGAAACCGAGCCGAGACGTCTTGAGTTGTGAACGTCGACTTGTAAACACGCGAGTTCACAGCGGACGGCCTTTTCTGCCCGCTCACAGGTCGCTCGTTCCTCACGATGCGCCAGTTTTCTCCGACCTGCTTGGCGGAGTTGCGCGCCGCTGCTCGACTGCGTTTCGCGGTGTCACGCTTGGCGAGACGGCGCGATCACACTGCGGCGTCCTGAGTCGGTGCTGCCGAACAGGAAACCTTCTCCTTCAGGCTTTTCTGTCTCTTCTTCAACTAAAAGTAGAGAAGGCGCCGAAATGAACGGTGGCGCCGTGACTCCAGCTCGTTCTCGTGTTCTGTCTGTGTACATTCAGAGCCGGGTTTCTGTGTTGTTTTACGGGTCAGCGGAGACGAAGGCGGACGAGAAACACACTCATTTCAGCCCGCTGTCGGTCGACGCTCAGCTTTGCTTCCGAAGGAGGGTTGAACCTGACTGGACGCTGGATCAGAGCTCACGACGAGCGGCCGCTCCGGGTTGCTTCAGTCTCATTTCACTGACGGACGGATTTCATTTTGACGCCTACGACATTTACGACGATTGCGCTGATCCATCCAAAACAGCAAGTCTGCATCCACAGACTCTGTGGGAACAAAATAAATCCCGTTTTCTTATATTTAAACTTAAACACGCTAATTATCTTTGAAGTTCTCACTGCATTCGACTGGTGCAAACTATTAAAAGTGAAGCTCATTTTATTCTGAAATGAAACAGGCGCTTTATTCATCATTAAAGGAGGACAGACAGATAGATAGATAGATAGATAGATAGATAGATAGATAGATAGATAGATAGATGGATAGATGGATAGATGGATAGATGGATAGATGGATAGATGGACGGACGGACGGACGGACGGACGGACAGACAGAGATATACATAATATACAGAGATATATATAAATATATATATAGATGTATAATATGATGTATATAATATGATGTGTCCCCTCAAAGGTCCATGTGGAACACTGGCGGATTTGCGTGCCTTTTTTATTTATCCGTCACTGTAAACGGAGTCCCAGCTAAAAAAAAAAAAAAACAAGCCAGTAGTGACATCGCGCTCTCTCGAGAAAAAAAAACAACCAACGTGTGAGACGCGAAGCTAAAAACAAACTTTGGCTCTCGGATGAAAAGGCCCCCCCCCCCCTTTTTTTTTATATATATGTTTGTTGGGTGTCGGAACAGCTGCTGGGAGGAAAAGCACTCGCCGCCGCCGCCGCCGCCGCCGCCGTTGCTACGAAACAACTGACAGCCCGTTTTGATGCGCGTCTTGCTGGAGCAGAAAGCTGGAATATTTTTAACTTCCAGCGCTAAACGGTTCCTGGGAGCTGCGAGCGCTCGGAGTGGCAACACAACACAACACACACACACACACACCCCCTGCCCCCCTCCCTCCCTCCCTCTCTCTCTCTCTCTCCCTCCCTCTCTCCCTCTCTCTCTCTCACTGAAAGCAGAAGATAAATAACACTGTCGCCTAAACACGGTCCGGTCCAAGCTGCAGCTCAGTCGGGTGTCGTTCCCTTTTCTTTTTTTCCCAGTGGATGGCGAAAGAAGCGATAGAGGGATGAAAAAAAAAAAAAAAGTCGGCCGCACACGGACATCAAAAACCGCGGGAAGCGACAGCGAGCTCTGTAATATCCGTGTACTGTCGCGAAGAACCGCGAGACGGGCGCTTGATGATCGCTTTCCCCCCGTCGCGCGGCGTCGATTCAAGCGGGAGGCGGGAGACGGGGAGGGGCAGTCGCCGCGACGACGGCCGAGACTCCTTCTAAAAGCCGCCGGCCCGATAAAGTGGGGGCTGCCACGCCGACTGAGGGCCCCCGTTCGATCCCCCCTGAGCCGCGTTCGTGCCACTTTGCTGCAGTTTTTCTACGAAGACAGAAGGAAACACTGGTGTTTGTCAGTTCTCCCGCGGAAGCTTTGACAGCGTTTTTTCCCCTCTGAAAACACGGACATAAAGAGGCTCTTGTGACCGAACCGACGCCGTGTAATCACAAGACCGCATGCCGGCTTTCGAGAGAGAAAAAAAAACAAAACAACACCACGTAGTTGCGCAAGACGGCTTGTCCCGAAAAAACCTCGTAAAGCCGGAGGGCCCAAAAAAAACCCCGCGTCGCCCGTCCGTCAGCAGAAACGTTTGTCCCAGTTAGATCGCAGCTCTTCCTTTATTTGCTCAACTTTTCACGAGAGCGGGGGGGGGGGGGGGGGGGGGGGGGGGGGGGGGGGGGGGGGGGGGGGGGGGGGGGGGGGGGGGGGGGGGGG
>JASSRZ010000054.1:11185677-11202593 GCA_032164315.1 Malacoctenus gilli | reverse complement strand
GTGTGTGTGTGTGTGTGTGTGTGTGTGTGTGTGTGTGTGTGTGTGTGTGTGTGTGTGTGTGTGTGTGTGTAGAGGGATATCTGATATCTGCTCAACAAAGGCCTGAATCCACCTCACTTCATCTCATTAATACAAAACGCAGCGGAGGAATTCGAGCGTTCCGGCAGAAGCCGAAGGCGCCGAATAAATGTTTCATCACGACGTCACGCGGGTTCGAGGAGGCGTCCCCGAACCTCGGCACCCGGCAGAACCCCGACGAACGCACGCGTTCGGAGCTGAGGCTCGCTCGGGCGCGCGTTCACTTCACTTCCTGCGGGCTGGACGCTGATGGCGTGAGGAGAGAGGAACATCTGTCAGGCTCGGGAGGGGGAGAAAAAAAAAAAGGCAGCGCTGTTTTTTGAGACACCTAAAATCCCATTAGAGAATGTGGGTCACTAAGCCATTCACTCATGTAATGCGCCCAGACACCATCCAGATGTGGAGCATGCGGAACGAGGCGAGGACGCTCGCTCGCCTTCGCAACATTTAGCTGGATTGCTGCGCACGATGCATTTTGTATGGAGCACTTCGCAGACGGAGAGTGCCGTCGCCGACGTTCAAGTCATGCGTGCGTCTCAGCTGCTGTTTAGTGGTGGAGTTACTGGGGGGGGGGCAGCCTTCACACACACACACGCCCGAAAGCAGAGTCACTTTCAGCCTGCAGAATCAGGGAGCGGCTGCTCATGTCTGACCACCTCCGTCAGTCAGGAAACATGTTCGGCGTTCAGGTGCGAGTCTGGAGCTTGACCATGAATTATCCAGCAGCTCCGCGGCCAGCCGATCTCTCTGGATGGGCCTCGGCGGCCCTCCGTCCTGGACGGCATTCGGGGGTCACGGCGGGTCACAGCTGGGACGCGCATGAGTACGCCGACGACAACGCAAAACACAACGAGCGCCTTCAGACTTCAGAGGAAGATTGTCACTCATGTGATGGCGCAGTTTTACGCCCTTAAAGTGGAAGGCAGTCGGCAGAAGTTGGGCAGAGTCTCGAACCGCGTCCCGTCCGAACTTCCGGAGGCAATTAAGCGGCTGTTGCGTTTCAGGAGCTCCTTCTATTGTTTATCAAGTGCAAACCTTGAAAGAGCGTCTCGAAGTAGCTCGCGATGATTTATTCATCGGAGCGAGGATCTGCATGAAGCCGTGTCAGTGCGGCAGCGGCGGCAGCGGCGGCGCAGCTTCCAGGGTCAATAAGTGGTCGATGAGCGCCGCGCTTGCGCGGGAATTATTCATCACTCCTCCGACTGTTGGTGCAGCATGGTGTCAATATCAAACCTCACTTACAACTCTGATTACACTGCCTCGTCATTATCTCAGGTGCCACTCGATACATTTGCAGGTTTTTATTCGGCTGCGAAGGTCGACCGGATCGATGAGCGTCTCCGGAGGGAAGGACGGTCCGTCCAGAGCGGCGGCGGCGGCGGCGGCGGCGGCGGACACGCACGTCAATGGAGACGGAACGCAAAGGCAACGCGCTTCAGTCGGAGGCAACAGAGGCCTGATCAATCATAGTTGGGGGGTGGAAGGCTCCAGCTACAACACTGGAGCACGAAAAAGGCCAAATGTCAGTGGCAGACGAGGACAGACAGACTGTACATGAATGAAAAGAAGCCTGAATGGACGTCTGGGGTTAAAGGTCGGGACCTCCACGAAGTCACATCAAGAGACTCAACTCCAACCAGAGCGTTACGCGTTCGTGCAGCGTCCAAACCACTCTCAACGTCCACCCAGCTGCCTTTTATCTGATCTGCTGCTTCACAACAAACAGCCCTTCCTGCTGAGTTTCTCTGATACGTTACTTTCAGAGAATATCAATGACTTCCTGAACAAACGGCTTCAAAGGTTCAGACGGTCGGTTCACAGTTTGGACGTCGGCGTCGGAACGTCTTTTAATCGCGGCAGGAGTGAAAACAACATGTTAGCGGCAGTTTTCTTGGGTTTTACTCGGACTGTGAACGAGTTTCACGTAATCAGCCAATAAAAATGAATCGATACCGATTGTGGAGCTGTAGTTTACTCACATATCAGTATGGTTGTCGTGAGGGGAACTTTTTAGTGGTGCTTCACTGCTCGCTCCACCTCAGAAACGGTTCCTCTCCCGAAGAACTCGGCCCCCGCTCCCATCGCACGGAAACGCCGCTCGCCGCTCGTTAGAACGGGACCCTGCCAGTGTTAACCCTGCTCCTGAGTGCAGCGGCAAGAATAACATCTATAATTCAGAAGTCCTCGCTGGGGAGGGAGGGGGGGGGCTGCAATCACAGAGCAGCCCAAGTTCAAACTGTGCACAAACACCGACCTAAATCTTAAAAGCTTGTACCCTGGCGGGGTCCCGCAGGTCCCCCTCCCCCCACCCACCCCCCCCGGTCCAGGCTCCGTCCCCGTGATTTACAGGAGCCCATAAAAGTGGGGATGGCGACGGAGGCTCGTTGCTTAATTGACCTTTATTGGGCTTTCTGCTTCATTTGAAGACTGGATATTAAATTAACAGGATCATTCACACCCAGCGCCGCCATGCCACCATTGCCCCCGCCGCCGCCCCCACCCTTACAGTTTTAATACCACCCTGTAACTTTTATGGCCCCCATTGATTTAGCACTTCTTTTTGTTAACTGCCTTTAATTTTCCATATTGGCGCGCTCTCACACAAAGAAGGTTCGATTGCAGCGAGCGGCGCCGGAGCGCGATGGAGCCTTTATGAGGTCGTTTCCGTTAAAGACGCCTCGCGCTCCTCTCACTGACACGCATCGGCTGGAGCGTGGCGATGAGACCCGACGCGTGTGACGGAGGGAGGCCGGCTGGACCGGCGGCTTCGGCGCTGCAAACTTCCAGAGACCAAGTCTGGAATCGCACGGTGCCGGCTCTGTTCTGCGTTTCCTTCACCTTAAAGTGCGCAACACAACTTTTTAACGACAACATCAAACTTTAACGCTCTCAAATCGGAGCTCGTGGCTGACTGAGCTGCTGAAGTTTGTCGTTTTTAACTCCGTCAGGAAACTGTGGTCATGTGTGCTCGCAGGCTTTTGGCCTGTTTCTATTGTACAGATCTACAAGAAGCAAATGCTGGAGAATCTCAGCTGTCTGAGGTGATCTGCTGGAGTTCAGAGCTGCAGCTTTGAAGGAGGCAGAGAGAGCGCTACTGCCCTCTAGTGGTGGGGGTCTGAAGCGCAGAAACAGCAAGAAGAAATAGCTGCAGTACAGAGATGGAGACGAGGTTATGAGGGAAATATCAGAGTGGAGATGAAGATGGACAGAAGAGAGGGAGAGTTTGGAAGCAAAGACACAACAGCAGGTTCACCTCGATGGTTCGGAGCCTCATTCAAGCCGACACACACACACGCATCTGGAACGGTCCGCATCACTGTCGGACATCATCGATTTACAGGTTGACGGCATGAAAGAGCCGTCGTCTGACGGAGAAACTGTCCGAAATTCAACACCGACGTCGTCTTGCTGGACGCAACTTTTGACGCCGCATCATTCAACTGTGGAACGTTTAGAGATCTTCGTGACATCTGGTCCTAAACGCTGCAGCATGAAACGAACGGCAGGATAACCAATCAAGTCGGAGCAGCGGCCTGCAGCTAAAAGCCACAACCAGAGTGTGTGTGTACACACGCACACACACACACACACACACACACACACACACACACACAGAGCAGACTATTAGGGACACCACACACACTGCCAGTCTTGACAAAAAGAGCCACTAAGCCAGCAGCACATTAGAGGTGAATCGCTTCCCGGATGCAGCCCCTGCCCCCCCTCCGCCCCCCCCCGCTCCGCCCCCCCCCCCTGCCTAAGTGGATGCATTATCATTTTGTCTGTCACAAAAAAAGAGGAGCCAAAGATTATGAATATGCGTTTACATCTGTCTTCCATTAATATGCATGCCTGAATCCACATCTCAACACAAAGCCAATTTTCCGGCCATCTGTGGGATGGCTGGTGGAGGTAATGAATATTCTTTATGAATATGTTTTATTTTGCGAGGTGGTGATACATCATGAGCACGCCGTTATCGCTCGGCGCTCTCCGAGACGCTGGGAACCTTCACTGCACAACTTGATGACTTTAATTAGACTGTAAAGAGGAGGGACGGACGGACGGACGGACGGACGGAGGGAGGGAGGGAGGGAGAGAGGGAGGGGAAAGGCTCACTGCAGACTCTCTCTCTCTCTCTCTCTCTCTCTCTCCTCCTCTAATAGGAGCCTTAATAAGCCACACACCTGCTCGGAATGGTGATGCTGGAGAGAGAAATACGGCTGAAGCTAATAGCTATCATGACTTCTGCAGTAACTAGTCTGCAGTCCTGATGTTCATTTAATTACTCCAGTAAGTTACGGCCGAGGAACACCTCGCAGAATACTCATTTGCTCGAATCCCCACTTTGTTTTGTCGTGTCTGCGAGCTGATTATTCTGCAGAGGTTGCCGGCGAAACCCCCAAACATCTGCCGGCTCGGAGTCCATGTCCGACCGACGGACGGACGGACGGACGGACGAAGAGACACACGGAGTCTGCGGCGACTGATGGGATTCACGCTGCGCGTTGAAGCGGGATTGCGGCCAGCGGCTCCCCTCTGGAGGAGAGGCGGCGCGCGGCGAACGCGCGCCTGCAGGCGCCTTCATGTCACGCCGATGATTTAGACGTCAGTGACAGCATGACTGTTGCCGGAGCGTCTCGGGGGCCTCGGCCGAGTCCATTGGCGAGTAGTGTCCTTTAATGATTTATGATTGAAGTTGGGCCGTGACGTCCCCCGAGGCCCCCCCGGAGCGAGAGGCGCAGGGAGTGACCAGTTTTATGGCAGGACTGGGAATCAATTATGTTAATGGCGGCTAATGAATGCACTTGAGGGAACTGCTCCCCGCACTCAAGGGCCATTTTTGCCCATTTGCATATTGATGGCAGGAGGACAGCGGCCACTTTCATCCGGCTGCGACGGAGCTCTGCGGAAACGGAGGCGCGTGCGTGTGTGGGTGGGTGGCGCTCACTCGCTCGCTCGCCCGCCCGCCCGCACTCCATCCCGTTTCACTCCTCGCCACCGCGTTACCTCCTGCAACGTAACGACCCTCCGATGACACCGGACCGCACGACATGTGTTTGCCCACATATCCAAAGTACCGAGCGTGCAGAGTACTGGCTTCTCCGGCGAGCCGCGCCCTCTTCTTCCACAGTCTGAAGTCATTTTCAATTAGAGCCTTTTTGTGGTCGCCGGCGATGAGTCCTGGAAGTGCTCCCCCCCCCCGCCCGTCCCCCCCAGCGGACCCTCACAGACTCTATAGGGGTGAAGAGGAGTACCGGGGCCCTTTTACGGCCACCAAGGTTAACATGCATTAAAAGGCCTCCGTTTGCAGATGGACGGCGGGCCGCTCGCTCCTGCACGCCGCCGAAATGCATTAAGGTAAATACCGGCGGGCCGAGAGAGAAATCACCATGACTGATGCGTCGCAGTCAAGTAAAGAAGGCTATGAATAGGAAATGTGCCATGAATAAGAGATGCGGTGGTGACACAGCATAAAGGGGGGGGGAGGGGGGGCAGGATTTTAGGCAGAACAGAGGTCTAGAAAAAAGAAAAAGCCCTCATTCTGCCAGATAATGAGCCCCCAGTTTAAAGGGACAGTTCAGCATTTTAGGGAACGCTGCAAAATTACCTTCCGACAAAATGTACTGCACAATATTATGATTCGTTATAATCCATCACAGCGTCTGCTGGTTCACGTCGGAGTAAATACTTCATATTTACACCCTGCATCAGCTGATTACTCTGAGACCATCAGGAGGTTTTCAGCCCATCAGCCACTCTCCAACAACACAACACTTTCTTCAACTAAAATAAAGAAGTTTATCAACTCTTATGAAGAAAAAATATGGAAAAACGTACATTTATATTTGTTTTTTGCGAGAAAAAAAACTTTTTGGTGCTCGGTAAACAAAATAAAGTTTCCAAACTACACACAGGCCTTATTAGCGGAGTGACAGAGTGTCACACCTGAGGAAGACAAAGTTTGGACACAAATAAACTACTGGAAACTTCCCTGAGTGACGCCATCACTCGCTGGAGCAGACAGAGGCAGACAGGCGGTGTTGGAGGCTCCCACTAATTTGATCTGGTGACATTTTCTTCACCAGCTCCTTGGGGGGAAAAGTGCAGCAGAGACGGAGCGAGTGAGTCAGAAAAAGAGGTGTTTGGAAGGAGAGTCGAGGAGAGCGAGATGGAGGGAGAGAGAGAGAGAGAGAGAGAGAGAGAGAGAGAGAGAGGGAGGGAGGGAGAGGGAGGGCGCTGGCGGAGGAGACACTAATGAACGCAGACAACAAAGACCCTAACCTGAGCCGGAGCCCCTGGAGACACAGAGAGGTTTTTCATCGGGTCAATAAAAGCACTGGACCGTGTCTGCGTCGGCTCGCCCTTCCAGCGCCCGCTTAACTACAGAGGGGCGACTTCTGCTCAAGGTTGCGCGAGTTAAAGGGGAAGATCGCGCAATTCCACCAGTCAAACACGCCACTCGGCGAGCGCCACAACCGGACAAACAGCCTCTTCATCCTCTATGTACTCGTGCTCTTTACGTCTCTATCGATTCTTTTATTGTAAGAATTTAATGTTAATTTATTGGGATTTTTTATGCGTACATGATGATCCTTTTTATACATCTATTCATCTTTTTACCCTCATTTCTTTTTACACATTTTATGTTATTGACAGTGACAAAATTCCAGTTTTTACCATTCTATTAACATGTCAATTTAAAACATATTCACACAGAGCCAGAAAAGAACAATAAAAGTGAAACTGATCATAATAGTTTAAATAAAGCGATTAATTTCCAGCTGCTTTTCTGCGCTAACTGACCGACTCGCACGTCAAACCTCGCCTGAACTTGACGAACTTCTTCATCGTCTGTGCGATGGATTTGCGAGTTGAGCTTAACTGAAGCAGCGTTTAATTGCACCTGAGAACAAATCAATTCCTCATTTAAAGACTATCACAAAGTTCCACCCATCGGAGAAACGAGCCTGCAGCCTCCTGATAGGACGGACAGATTTCCCACCGGATCCTTCCGAGGTGTTTTCTCGGCGCCGCGCCGCGGCGACGACGGAGCCGTTCGGGAAGGAGAGCGAGCCGAGCCAGAATCAGCATGATGAGATATTGACTCTTGGCTTGTAATTTCATTTTATGCACCAAGTGGCAAACAAGATATCACACTGTTCGTAATCCTCAGCATCCCCCCGCACGCACACACACACGCGCCTCCCACTGACTGCTTCTGGTTATTAACGGGGAACCTCAAGCCGTGGGGGGGGGGGGGGGGGGGGGCTCCAGTCTGGGGTCCTCACACCGGGACTAACACCTGAAGGGAAGAGAACCAGCACACACACACACACAGACACACACACGCTGGGGGACACACACTTGGTTGCCCTACGAAGTCCCCCCGCGTCTGACATATGTCACTCCCAATCTGTTCAGCAGGCCACACATCTCTCCAGTGTCCTACTGTCACTGCGGCGTGGAGGGGGGGTTGGACGGAGAGAGAGAGAGAGAGAGAGAGAGAGAGAGAGAGAGGAAGAGAGCTGAAGACTGAATGAGGCAGTGCGGAGGGACAAAGACAGCACGAGAGCGAGGGAAGAGCATGAAAGAGGCAGCGAGAGAGCGGCTGCTACATGTTGCTCGCCTTCTCCGGCTAATTGCTAGTTTGGAAACAACACCATCTGTTCTTTCGGAAAGTCAGACGCTGCGTCTAAAAAGATGCCACCACTCCTGAATACATTCAGCAGCAGCCAAGGCAAATAAGCGCGCCGCCCCGGGCTCCCTTCAACACACAGATCCTGTAGGACGCCGCCGAGAGCGGCATCTGGTCCGTGCGCGCCCACGTTCAGGGACTCTCACTCTAATGCCGGGTGGCAGCCAGAGTGTTGAATCGTGTAAATACAGGAGCAGGGAGACGCGGCGAGGACACGTCGCAGTCTGTGGACTCTGATCTGGCGCAAAGAGGAAGAAGGCACGAAATAATTCAGGCTCCACTTGTGACCTGCTCACTACCTGCTAGAGTCCCCCCCCCCACACCACCCCCCTCAACAGGAACCAATAGAGGTAGATTGCCATCTTGTGGTCGATCCATGTAATCACACAGCTCCTGTCTCAGGTCATCGAACGGCTTCTTCCGACTGCACACAGAGACACTTGTATGAGCCCCTCAGACTCTTCCTGGGAACGTGCAAACTCCACACGGCGCACACCAACCGTGACGTCCACCCGGTGAAGCAGGACTGCTGTGACCAGCACACAGTTCCCTCTTTCACCAGAGCGCTGACGCTTTACGGAGACGCTACAGACGTGGGAGACTCTCCCATCACCTGATTTGAACTGTGAGGATTGTTTTTGCAGAGCAAACAGCGAGTATTCAGGCAAAAAGTGGGCGCAGCCTCAGCTGTGGGCGAGCGGATGAAGCGCCTCCTCTTGGGATTCCAGGCACACAGCTCAATGCAATGACCGTGTTTTACATCTCCAATCTGTTACAGTGGGATCTCCCCTGCTTCAATCCCATGGATGATTAAGCGTGATAATTAAGGTTTTTGGACACTTTCCACAGAGGAGCAGACGTGGCAGCTGGTGACATTCATGCATTCCCAAACACAGAGGAGGGAATTACAATGAGGCCTCCATTCATTCCAGTGATCACAAAGTCTGCTCTTGGCACCAGTTCAGAAACAGTCAAGCTGTTGTCGAAATGGACTATTTGCGGCCCTCTTTGTTGCAATGTACCTTAATCTATGGGGGGAATTAGACCAACCACAGTCAGCAGCCAAATATTTGGATTTCTCCGTCAAACAAACATCAAATATTTCGCTTACTGGCTGGGACGAACTCGGCAGGTCGCCGTGTGTCTACAGCTTGACTTTCGGAGCCTCGGCGACCTGAAGCTTTGACCTCGTGAACCGAGAACCAGGATCGGGGTTTCCACTCCATGTCCAAGGATAAGTTCAGCTTGACAGCGTGTTATCACTTATGGTAAACTCCAATAACTAATATTCACACAACAATAAACAAGCAGGAATGAAAATTAGCAGCTAAATTTCTATGTTTTTTTAACCTTCCTTTTATTTTCATTTTTATTATTATTATTATTATCATTATTATTATTATTATCATTACTATTATTATTATATTACAATTATTATATTTATTATTATATTCATCATTATTATCTTTATCATTATTTTATTTATTTTTTATTATCATCATCATTATTATTATTATTATTATTATTATTATTATTATTATTATTATTATTATTATTCAGTAAGTCATGGTGAGCAGAAGTTTTGAAATCAGATATTTATTTTACGAGACGAGCGAGAGGCCACCGATGAACAACTCCATTTCCCAGCATGCTTTGGCGGAGCGGAAACTCTGAGCAGACTCCATGGAAACGGCCGATCGGCGTTCGGGCGCAGCTAGCTAGCTAGCAAGCTCGCAAACGTGAAGCGGGGGGAAAAAAGGGACCAAGCGGCCGTTGAAAGACGTTACCGGCGCCGTTCGTTCCCGCCTGCCCGTAAGGATGAGTCGCACACCGGATGCAAAGGCGCGGTAAGAGTCACGCAGCCGCTCCAAAGAAAAGCCGAGAAGTTCCTTACAGGCTGCCGACTGCTTTATAAGCGCATGAAAGCGTCTATCGGTGCCAGAGAGCAGCCGGGACAGGCAGGGGAGAGGAGAGGGGAGGGGGGCGGAGAGGGGGAGGGGGGGGTTTACCGGAATCACCGTCAGGTAACAAGTTGGTCACATCACGGGTGACTGATGAGCGGGTGGCTGCAGTCTCCGTCAAAGCCGCTTGCCAGTCACTGACGGGTTGTTACCGTCGGAATGAAGCGCAGAAACGCAACTCAGCTGCCGGGAAACAGTCGCCAGCTGTTGGCAACACCTCCTAGCACCACAGGTGTCTCTGTCCGCGCGGACATCAGCAGCCTCCATCAGTGTGGCTGAAGCCGGATCGCCGAAACGTCCAGCAGACGGTGACTCGGCCTCGGCCTCTCCTCCCCCGCAGAGACAACCAGACCCGGAGGATCCAGGAGAACATCACCAGCGTGGAGAAACACTTCGGCGACATGTGTCAGCAGTTCGCCGCCTACGTCCGCAAAACGGCCCGGCTGAGGGACAAGGCCGACATCCTGGTGCGAGAGATCAACCAGTACGCCGACACGGAGACGCCCAACCTCAAGAGGGGGATGAAGCAGTTCGCCGACCACCTGGCCAAAGTGCAGGACTACCGGCAGGCCGAGGTGACTGCGCGGGACTCCTCCTGCGCTGCCCCGTGGTTTTTGTCTGGAGGACCGAGACTCACTCCCAGATTTCCTCTCTTCCAGGTGGAGAGACTGGAGGCCAAAGTCATCCAGCCTCTGAAGAGCTACGGAGCCGTGGTCAAGCTGAAACGGGTCAGTGTCTCCGTCACGGCTCGCCTCCTTTTCCAGTCAGACGCTCAGCGAGTCACACTGAGATGCAAATACACCAAAAGCAAACAGGAGGTGGAGCAGGGAGATGAAGCAGAACGAGCCTATTGACTGTCGGTGGCACTTCCGCTGCATGTCCACACGAGGGCAGCACTCCATCAGTGATATCCCACCCGCCACTCGTGGCTCTCTGACTGGCTGCCGGTTTCTGGAGGATCGGGAGAAATTCCTCCTCTGTGCAGCGGCATTCCAAGTATTTCACCTCCGCCGCTGCTCCAAGTTTCCGACATGGACGTTCACCTCCATGTTCACCTCGTGTGGCTCCAGCGAGTCGCCCTTATCCCCAGTAGCGACTTCCCAGTGGAGCAGCTGTAACCAGAAACCAGCTGAGATGATGTGATGCTCAGAATCTGGGAACAGTTTCAAGCAGCGAGGTGCTTTTGTTGTGAAAGGATTCCCGACACAAACTGCAGCTTTTGGGTGGTTTTGTTGTGAAGAAAGTGATGTTTTTCGCTGGGTTTTATTGGACCAAAATGAGAAGGATGCCAAAAAGGCGAACATTTTATACTGTGAGGCAGGAATTATATTGAAATTAGGGGGAAAGTGTTGTCTCGTGCTGCACTCTGCGTGTTCTAGGTCTACTGGAGGCTTTGTTTGTGGCACACCAACTGCTTGCATGTTACACCGTGTTCTCCATCTTTTCACAGCCCGACACAAGTTGTTTATCTTTGACTCCCCGTGTGTGTGTGCGTTTGTGCGCCGGTGTCTCCACGCAGGAGGATCTGAAGGCGACGCAGAGCGCCAGGGAGCGAGAAGCCAAACAGATGGCTCAGCTGGAGAGGACCCGGCAGAGGAACCCGTCCGACAGGCAGATCATCGTATCCTTCGCTCACCAAACCGCGCATTTTCTACCGGGGGACGTCTGCACTGTTCGGTTTGACACCAACATTCTGCCTCGTTTCCTTGACTTGAGCCCTCAGTCTCAGGTGTGTGCCGCGTAGTCTGGCCTTCCGCCACTGGTGATGGATGAACGTCATCCAGAGAGCGACACCGACTGTCTTTGCTCTGCAGGAAGTCGACTCGACTGTTTGGTTTCGTCTCATTCAAGCGCATTTCATGAAAGTGACCTGAGAAAAGCTGCTGGCCCTTCTGTTTGTTCCCCCCCCCCCCCCGCCAGGCTGAGAGCGAGCTCCAGAGAGCCACCATCGACGCCACGCGGACCACCAAGCAGCTGGAGGAGACCATCGACGAGTTCGAGCGCCAGAAGATCCAGGACATCAAGGTGCGTCGCGCCGTGCCGCGCTCTCCGCAGCGTCCACGGCGTCAGCGGCGGTGATGATTCGGAGGGCTTGATCCTGTCGTGTGGTTTCGAAGCTCCTCTGTGAGGCGGCGCCGTCGTCATCAGACAGCTCAGTCTCTCCGGGTTGCTGTTTTCCTCCGTCGCCAGAGAATCCTGGGCGAGTTCGTGACGGTGGAGATGTCGTTCCACGCCAAGGCTCTGGAGGTCTACACCCTGGCCTACCAAAGCATCCAGAGCGTGGACGAAGAGGAGGACCTGGAGGTAGGATGACACGCGCTCAGCGTCACGGCCTGGACATCTCCAGCCCGCCTGCTCGCAGCCACGATTTGTCAATCTGTGCGTTCGTCAAGAGATACTCGATGCGATAGGTCTGGGACCACTGGAGGCCTCTTTAAAGAGCCGCACGCACACGCACACACTTTGTAGTCTTGACCCTTCTCCTAAATGAACCTGCTCTCAGTTGAATAAAGCTCCGTTCCTTCTCGCTGCTTTCTCCTGGTGTTTGTCCAGAGATTAGCGGTTGTATTTTGGGGTCCCGAGCTCCTCCACCTGACGTTGGCTCCTCCTGCAGAGCCTCTGTTCGCCTCCACCTCTTGGCCATCCCATCCATGTGTTTGAGCACTGAATCATCCGGCTCCCATTCATAGCGAAGCGCAACTCCTCGACGAGACAGGGCTGTTTTTCAATGAGTCACAGCACAAAGCATGGGACACTGAATCATCCGAGAGCGCCACAATGACAGGCATGAAGAGAATCCTGATGGGGAGGCCGGCCCACTTGATCCTCGGCGCCGCGCAAACCGCCGCTGAGGCTCAAACGCCACGTTGTCGTCTTTTCTTATCAAAGCCGTACTTTGTGAGACGCCGTCGGCGTTTCGGCGACCTGAAGCGACCGACCGCGTCGTTTGCGATTGGCCACAAACTCCTTCTCGAAGGCTTTCTCCTCCGGGAACTCTGAGCATTATATAACGTAGAACCTCCCAAACAGGACTTATGAGTAACTGTATGCGTTGTGTAGAAGGGCTCCAAAATATCTGTCTTGCGTGCATCAGTGATGTGCGTGTGGGCAGTGCCTCCGTTCTCCTTTGTCTCCAGCGAAAAGTATAGCGCCTCCTCCTGTCTTTGGCAGGTGTTCAGGAGCTCGCTGCACCCCCCCGACTACCACTCGCGCTTAGACATCGTGCGCGCCAACTCCAAAACCTCCCTGGACCGGACGGGCTCCTTCCTGAGCACAGCGGGCACCTTACAGGTGAGAGCGCGCCGCCAAGGCCGCGACACACACGGGCCGCCATCTCCCCTGGAGATCGGCTCGCGTGGCGGCAGCCTGCGACCTCCGGCCTCGTCACAAAGGTTCCGCTGTCGCGATACGATCGGGAATTCCTGCAGCATACCAGCCGAGGCTCATCGTCAGCCCCGTGATTCCGTGCGGCCATCTGCACGTCACGCATGCATGCATGCAGCATCACCTGCTCCTCCTCGCCCCTCGCAGCCTCCGCTGCATCCAAACCGGTCCTGAACCACCGCGGCTCCCGCCGAGCGGAGCGACGCCGCGTCTCGTTAAGAAATGTCCAGATTGTATCTCACGGAGACAGATTGCGGCGCCCACCTGTCGCACCGCCAGCGCCTCCGAAACGCGTTTTGCGTCTCATCCTCGGCTCGGACTTCCAAGATGAGGTCGCATTTTGTCTGAGGAAGACGCTCGCAGCCAAACATGGAGCTGTGACAGCGGCCGCTCACCCTGTAGGCAGGAATACGAAACAACTTTCATTCAATCAGAGCTGCACCGTGTTGACAAACGACTGCATGATGACTCCTGACAGTTCGGAACGAGGCCTTTCAGGGTGCGTTCAGGACTCCACCTTCGTCACCTCTTCTCATAAACACCGAACAAACATTCCAGACGAAACGTCTTGAAGGGAAGCACCGATTGCGCCTCATTTTATTTGCCTAGTAACTGTTTATTTGTTGCCACAGCAACAAAGAGCTGGCAGCCGCCAAATGAGGAGACAGGAGGAGGAGGACGACGACGAGGAGGAAGACGACTCCGAGGAGGAGGAAGGCGACGTGGATGACGAGGAAGACTCCGACGACGAAAACTAAAGTTTTTTACAACGTGTTTTTATATATAAGATTAAAAAACTGGCACCAGAAAGAGTATCTGAGCAGTACTGCAGTAGTAGTAGTAGCAGCCTTACAAGGGTTTACTTCCTCCCTTGACATCATTGTCTTGACTCTATTTTGATCAAAGATGTGCATCGCACGCTGACAGGTGACTAAACGCGACAGTTGTGGATGCTTTGCAGCGCTGCAGCCGTCCTCCGGTCTATATTAAGTACACCACGTACCCGCCGCCGCCGCCGCTTCGCACGGAACCGCCGGCCGAGCGGCCGATTGTGTTTTTAGAAATTGTTCGGCGTGTGAATCAGTCTAAGTGACAGTCGTTACGTGACGCCTGCAGTTAACGGTGACTCATCTCTTCCACAAACACGCAGAAAAAATGTACAAATGAAGTCGGGAACATTTTGCTCCACGCTGCCTGTGTTCGTCTGGGGGTCTGCGAGTGTGTGTGTGTGTGCGTGTGAGAGATGCTCCTCCGATTGTGTGCACGCGTCCGCTTGTGTGCCGCGTCGGCCGTCGCAGTGTCAGCTGACGGCTCCTCTCTGTGTCCTGCATGAGTCACTCGGCACACTTATCATTCCTCGGCCGCCCGCGTCAGGCCGACTCCTCCTCCTCCTCCTCCTCCGACCAGCGGTCCACATCTGCATCCACATCTGTTCGCGCACAGCCACACAACACCGGCACCGAACAACACCCTGATGATCGCGTACGAGGCGGCCCGCCAATCCGCCCTGACAGCAGCGCTTCTTATCTCAGTGGCCGCGATAAAAGCTGCGTGGGTGGCGTGTCATCGGCCCCCTGCGCAACAGCACCTTCGTGCATAGAAAGGTTAATGAGTATGCAAACAGAGTCAGGCCAACACGCGCTCACGTCGCAGCTCGACTCCGGCGCGCCGCGGATGTGAATGGCCTGCGTTGCAATGAGTCATCCCCTATAAAGTGTGTGTTTGTGTGAGAAGTGAGTCAGAAAGCTTTTCCACTTGCAGATAAACCTAAAGGCTCCACTCCCTGATCGGGTGGGGACGGGGGGGGGGTGCAGGCGATCCAGGCCGTGAGGGAAGGAGCCGTCTTTTGTTTCGCTGAAAAAAAAGTCTAAAGGTACGAAAAAGGAGGCCAGAGTTGGCGGCGGTGAGTCAGCGTCTCCGAACAAAGCCCCGAACGATTAAGCGGCGTTCCTCTCGTCAGCTGCCAGATGCACAGAACCAGAGGGACGGCCGAGAGCGGTCGGTCGCCGACTCTGACTCGCCGCCCCCTCGGCGTCCTGCCTCTCCGAACAGATGTCAACCGCTGGATGCTGCTGTGCAGGAAGCCCTCCGATGCTTCCAGGTTCTGCTCAGGTGTCCTCCTGCAGACATCACCAGTCCAGGTTTGAGGAAGCCTCCCTCAGTCACGGAGGGCGTGTTCGTGCCCTCGCTCCACCAGAGGGTGATGTTGAAAAGTTTCCTCACCTGCGCGCTTCACTTTGGGGAACTGTGTTACGGAGACACGGTGTTCTTTCCAGCCGGCGGGGCGCTGCAGTGTGCGTCTCACACCGACAACACACACAACTGACAGAAACTCGGCCTGAGCAGGACCGAGTGGTCCTGGACTGACCCCACCTGGGATCCAGACCTGGCTTCCAGACCCTCACCAGCAGCCAGTGTTTTGCATCTGCTTTGCCAGGTTAGAGCCGTGAAACAGCTGGCGAGTCAACGCTCCACCTCGGAGGCTGTTCAGGTATCCCCAGTTTCGTCCTGCTAAAGCTTGTCTTGCAAGGGCGGGGGGGGGGTGATTCATAGGTCAAATCTAATAGAGTCAGTATCGGCGCTCCTACGATTGCCTCCGCTATAGATCTGCTGCTCATAGAGCCGAGGATTCCCTCCTCCCTCCTCCTGACTCATCTGCAGCCGTCCCCTCCGACCGCTGCGCCGCTCTGCCTGCGTCTGCCGGTGTTGCAACCGCAAAGCAAAGGTAACAAAGTGGGAGCGTCGTCGAGCGCGCGTCAATGCCTCCGACCAGCTCGAACTCGGTGGGAACATCTGACGTTTGCGCCGTCCAGCTGTGGCGGCACATCTGGCGGCTGATCTATGGAGGTGCAGCAGTAAATGCTAGCGAGTGTGTGTGTGTGTGTGTGTGAGCCACAGAGTCCGACGTTACAGTTGTTTGGAATATTAAACACAGTGCCGTGCTGGCGGCTGTTATAAAATCGAGAGCAGCATAGCCGGAGTGTGACTCACGCACTGACTCACTGTCAGCACTGCCACGGTGTGTGTGTGTGTGTGTGTGTGTGTGTGTGTGTGTGTGTGTGTGTGTGTGTGTGTGTGTGTCTGACACTCGGCGGTTTCTCTGGCACGGCGGCTGCGTGTTGCTGGTGTTGGAAGAACTCTGAACTCTGCCACGTTCCCTTGATTTAACGCCGGCACACCGGGTTGTGCGTGCACGCAAGAGGAGTGTGTTTCTTCTTAGCCCGCGGCCGCATCCGTGTTTCGCACGTCCAGACGTCCGACGGAGGAGAGCAGGCTCACGGAAACGCTCCTCCTCAGATGGGAGCGATCAGACGGGGCTGGAGAGCACAGTTTCATCCATCCGAGGGCCCAAACAGGCCGAGTCCAAGACTCAGAGCATGTGTGACTTCTGACGCAACACAAAGATGAAAGAAAGCAAAACGCAAAACACACACAACTGCTACAAACTGTCACGCACCGTCTCCTCCGAGCCCGCTCTATCACAACAAGAGTTAACTTGTACAGCAATCACAGCGACGGACGCACATCTGTTGTCGACAGACAGCAGGAGACCCCGGCAACGCTGCAGTTTGGGGGCTGCACGGAGCCACATATATTACACTGAAAAGTACTTCGAAACAGCTGGAATGAAGGTCGGTGCAGTCGCAGTAACACGAGGTACTCAGAAGGAAAACATCCCTACAAAAACATGACCAACACTGGACTCAGCTCCCTGTGCAGTGTGTGTGTGTGTCTGTGTGTGTGTGTGTGTGTGTGTGTGTGTGTGTGTGTGTGTGTGTGTGTGTGTGTGTGTG
>JASSRZ010000054.1:11164677-11175867 GCA_032164315.1 Malacoctenus gilli | reverse complement strand
AGTCCTCTGATCAAACCTGAGGGGGGGTCGGGGTGGGGGGGATTACTGGCCATTAGACGGTTTACAAGCTCGGGGAGTCCGTAAGCGGGGGGGCTTCTGGTGGGACTCAATAAAAGGGAAAGGTGTGTGAGAAACGCGGCAGCAAAACAAGGGGTTGGATGGAAAAACAATCCTGTAATGCTCTGTGTGTGGGTGTGTGTGTGTGTGTGTGTGTGTGTGTGTGGGTGTGTGTGTGTGTGTGTGTGTGTGTGTGTGTGTGTGTGTGTGTGTGTGTGTGTGTAGTTTTGAAGTGCGGCTTGCTGCAGGTTGTGCAACTTTGGCCCGCTCGCCCAAAGCAAATAGCAACGTTCGAAGAAAGAGGAAAGGGGGGGTGGGGCAGGGTGGGGGGTGGGGGGGGAGTTTCGCGAAGGTTTTCGCATGTTTTTTTTCGCTACTTTCCACCGATGTCATTCGCGTTCAATCAGCAGCGTTTGCACAATTTTCTGTTTCGTTTGAAGTTGAGCAACATCTCGATAACATCGCACGCCGACGCCGCTGCCGCTGCTGCTGCTGCTGCTGCTGCGGTCGTCCTCTCAGAAGGACCTCGCCGCCACGCACGCCGGCGCGGACGGACATCGTGTTCGAGGCCTTTTTCGACGGCGTTTTCAGGCCGCAACGACGGGCAGCCGGCGGTCCTCCTCGGAAAAGGTGGTGCGGTTCACAGACGGGAGGTGTCGGCCCGACTTGTGAGAGCCTGCAAGGCGGCTGGCATTCCTGCATAACCATCACCTCTGGAGCCGCAGGCCGGGGGGGGGCGGGGGGGGCTGCATGAGGCGACATCCCACTGGACGGTTTTCCACTAAATTTGATTCATGGGAGGCTGCGAGCAGACCCGAGTCACAGCGGACGGGAACACCGTGTCCAAAGACAAATATATGCAGTGATGAAACTGAAGTTTCAGAAACAAGGTAACCGTGTCAACAAGCGGCTACGCAACCGCATCGCTCTATAAACATGTTGATGTGGAGGCCGAAGAGCCTCCGTGAGGGGGGGGGGGCGAGGGGAGGGGGGGAGGGGGGACACTCGGGTTTCAGATCAGCCTCTCAGCCGCCCCCCCTCCCACCCGACGAAAACGTGTGGAAATCCAGCGTCCTGCAGATGCGTCCAGGTGACGGCTCGGCTCCGCTTTGTTTTGTGGCCTTGAGCTGCTGTAACTGATTCACTGTGCCAGCGGGAGCCGCGTGTTTACCGACCACACACACACACACACACACACACACACACACACACACACACACACACACACACACCAGCGAACCAGGATGAGCACACATATGTCAGCCCGTTAGTCAGCGTACTTCCCCGTGCGATGACATACGGATGTCTGCTCCTCCCATAATCAGGATGTGATCCGGTCATCTGTTCAGCCGTTCTCCGGCTCGCTGTGACTGGTGGGAAGCCGTCCTGCCGCGGCGTCACACGCTCAGAGCGACGCCGCTGAGGCAGCGAATCCCAGCCGGCGAGGGAGCGGCGGCAGAAGCGAGCGACGGCTGTTTAGGTGGCGGAAAACGGAGCTTCGGCGAGGGGACGAGAGACGCTGGAGTCCCGTTAGAGACGGTTCAAGACAATCACCCCGTTGGAGAGTTTCTCCATCGTGGGATTAATAAAGTCCGTCTTAAGTGAAGCTTGAGGTCAAGTCAGAAGTCTTTTGGTCGCCGTCTTTGCACGCAAAGGATCGAACCCCTCCTGATTGGCCGGCGTCGCTCAGACGTGCGTCAGAACCTGTCGAGCAGCATCGTTGCCGAGTCAGATGTTGTGCGCGGCGGCTTCCGGATTGTTTACCTCTCGCCCGTGTCGATTAACCTGCCTCAACGTTTGCGGCGCACTAATTGCCCGCAGCTCATCCCGACCGGCGCGGTTCGACGCCACATCCTGGCTTATTCATCCGTCCGGGAAGCCGCTCCAACGGCGAAACCCAAGGTGGCGCTTTAATTGCCGGCTGCGATTCTCTCAGATTCCCAATAACGAGCGGCTTTCCAGCCGGGCGAATTCCTCGCCAGCCGTTTGTCGCCTGAGTCACGGCGCCCAGTGCGCCCTTTGTCTGCAGCCTGACACAGACTCCGCCCACCGACACACAGAGGAGCTTTTGAGACGCAGCGAATTTGAAATGTAAAAATGTTCCTCGTTTCGGCGAGCGCGCGTTTGATGGCCGGCCCGGACCACACACTGAGGAATTCTGCTCCGCCTTAAGAAGCACGTTTGGGTAAAAACAGCCCGATTGCTCCTTCATCCATATTCATGCGGCCGCGTCTGAAAGCAGGCGTGTCTGAATCATCATCGTTCCGCTCACGCAGCCTACAAAGGAGCTGCTTCACTTCCTGCTCACCGGCAGCCCTGGGAGACGTCTGCCCCCCCCGTGACCCCCCCAGCGCCACTCGGCGATAGCGTATCTTGACCAACGCGTCCCTGCGAGCGCTGTTGTGACAGGCGGAGTCTATATTAGGAGAGGAATCCTGTCCTGTGTACAGCAGAGCAGACGGACCGCCGCACCGACCCCAGACAGACGCCGCGCCACCGTAAACTACTGATTACTGCAACCGCAGGGACTCCTCGTGTACACGTGTATCCTCCAGCAAGTACTTCGTGTCACCATCATCTCTGCACCGTTCTGTTGGTCTACGGACCCCTAAATCCCCTCGAATGAAGGCCGTGGACACACAACAGGAGGAGCTTCATCAGAGGCCTGGATCTCGGAGCCCCGCCCCCCCTCCCTGCTGTGCTTCACACTGTTCAGGCTGACTTCCATCAACTGTGTTGTGTTAACAGTCGCGTTGCTTTGTGTTGACGTCGGCTGACTCGAAGGAAACAATCCTGTTCCGGTCCGAAAAGCGCTTCGAGGACAAATCAGACCCGTTCGATGACGAGACACTTCAAAATAAAAGCCTCGCTTTGACTCGCCGTGACCTCAGAGGTGAGAACTGGAGCGTGCTCACCAGTCATGTGACCAGGGGAGGACGACCTCCTCGAGAGCAGATAACACGTCTCGTTAAACTGCTTTTTTTCGTGAAACATTAACCGAAACGTTCAGAATGGCGACGTTGAGGTGAAGACGACACCGAGCAGGAAGCTGCTGTTTATTGGGGACTTTGGCTTCCTTCCCCAGCTCATCTCAACGCTCGCATGGACGGAGCTGCTGCAGCTGATCCCGTCTGTTCACCGGACATGGATCTAATATTCCCGAGCAGGAACCTGCTGCCGATTCTCGTCATCTGACCCGAGATTACGGGCCAGTTTTCCCTCCGCGGCGCTGAAAGGCGTCCGGGCCTCCGGCTCTGCTCCGAGCGGCCACGAAAGCCCGAGATTGAGGCCGTTGAGCAGGATTAGCCGCAGTATTTCAACTGGAAAGGCTCTTTATGTTGGAGGAGTTCAGCCACGGCGCCCGTTTTGCCGTAGCGTCCGCTCAATAACGGAGCGCGGCGCCGCGAGCCGGGAAGGCAGAAGTGTGGGCGTGATCTACGGCCGCTCGCGAGGCGTTCTCCGCCACGGGTTCAAGGTTAGATTGTTTCATTGCACGCCATCAATCATTCAGTGATGTAAACATCCCCTGAGCGCCACGCTTCTCCAAACGCCCTTCACGGGGCGCCGACGGAAGGAGGAAGGACGAGGCAAGACGGATGGAAACCAGAGAAAGGAGCGCCGGAGAGACGGATGGAGCCAGGAAGCCAGAGACGCCGAGTCACAATGGAACGTCCTGAGCCGGGAGGACACCCGGAGACCGTCCGGCTCCCCTGTGAGGGGATCTGGACAGGATACAGGAGACGGGGGGGACGGGGGGGGGGGGGGGACGAGATGCGGACGGACTCGGCCCATATACAGATCGGTCGAGCTGCGCTGTGTGTGTGTGAGACGGGGAATCCTGTCCTCTGGGGACTCTGTTTATAGACCTGACCCACCACCAGAGACCATATATGCTGAAGACTTCACTTTATATCCCGTCTCTTCAACCCGCCGTCTTCCAGATCCGGTTCCTTCCAGTTACAGCCGGTGAGAGCCGCAGCGGACGGTCGGCTGTCCGTCACGAGGACATGACACACGCACAAGGACTCGTGCACCGCACACACACACACACACACGCACACTGAACGGTGGAGAAAACGCCTTCCGCTTCTAACGTAGGAAGACTTTCCTGCTGGCAGTAAACGGCAACAACCACGATGCTGCTGAACCAACTTTATGACGGCGTTTTGGAGGCGGCGTTCACTGGCACAGGACCGGACATGTCGAAGGAAGGGCTCGTAAAGAGGTGGGAAAACGGCGCAGCGAGCGGCGGCGGGGAGACCGGCGATCCCGGTGGTCTCCTTTTACAATCAGCCTCATTCTTCTACGGTGAGCCGGCGAGACGGGATTGCATTTCCCGCCCCCCCCCCCCCTCACAAAACAAGAGAACATCATCCGCGTGTGTGGATACGGGAACGCCGCGTCTCTCCGCCGGCTCTTCCTGCTCCTGGATCCGCCTGTTTCCAGTTACCTTTCAGCCGGTGAATAATATTTACTCCCCAAAACGAAGAGGATAACGTTCCATCTCCGACAACGTTCCACCGGCATCTGGCTTGTGTTAGACAATGTTCAGTGTGTGTGTGTGTGTGTGTGTGTGTGTGTGTGTGTGTGTGTGTGTGTGTGTGTGTGTGTGGTAGAGAATGTTAATGTAAGAGCAGTGCATTGTCTCTCTCTCTGGAGAAGATTTGCAGTCAAAAGCCCACGAACCATCCAAGCCAGTAACAGAGTACCACGAGTACTCGCTGACTGATACTCACTGACATCCTGTACTTGCAGGTGTGCAGGTGGGAGGACATTGTGCTCCTACGACCACACCGATGCACGTCGACCACGCTGAGGAGGAACTCGCGGTGTGAAAAGTCACCGGGCCGCCGTCCACCGCAGGTTTCCCGTGACGGCAGCTCGGCCTTTGTTGCCGCCGCCGCCGCTGCCGCCGCTGCCGCCTTTGTCTCCCCACCTGCAGCCTGCCGAGACGAGTTTCACATTTGCAGTGCAAACAAAAGCATCTATCAGCTCATCTAAGACAAACAACTGCAGGCAAGGAAGCGAAGTGGCGCGTTTGCCAAGACGCCAATGAGCAACATCTGTCCCAGTGCAGACGGAGGCGACGAGCCAGCGCTGAAAACGACGGCCGAGAAGCAAAACTGTGCCACGAAAACGTGCCGGCGAAGCCTGCAAATCCTCGGCCGCCTGCTGCAGCACCGTGCCAACCTTAATCGCGCCAAAGGCCTGCGCACACGGCCGACACCGATTCTCTAAGCTGCAATTAGTGACAACAAATAACCCTCGCAGACGGCAGCAGATCCTTCGTCTGAACACCGATCGGCCGATCCGACGCCGTCACAAGACATCAAGTGAGGAGAAGAGGTCCTCCTCCTCCTCCTCCTCCTCCTCCTCCAAGAACTTTGACCGGCTTCCAGACGCAGCTCGGCTCAGGTTGTCCAGCGGCTCTCTCAGAAGCTCGTCCAGGCGCGATGAAGAGCAACAACATGTCAGAGGAGCTGACGACGCCTCAGACCTCCCAAAGTGGAAACACGCCTCCGGCTGGAAAACACTTCAGGAGTTTTTCTCGCAGTTCTCTTGAATTTATTAAGTACTGGAGCCGCTGCCGAGCGCTCAGGATCACAGCACGACATGGTGGGGGGGTGGGCAGTTTGCATGTTCTACCTGTGCACAGGAGGGTTTCCTCCAGAATCCCCTTTTTCCCACAAGAACAACAAACAACCTGCGTCTGACGTGAATCATTGACTCGAAAGATCAGTGACATTTCATTGTGGGTTTGTTTCATCTCTTTGTTTGCATCACAATGAAGTGGTGACCAGACCGGGGTGGAACCTGCACCTGGCCCAAGATCCCCTCTGAGCACTTCAGAGGATGAATGGATGAATGAATGAATGAACTGTCTCCATGTCCCTCCGGCGGACTGTTGCATCCGTTTCCGTCCCCCGGCAGCGCTCTTCTCGCCGCGTCTCCGTGTGGATTGGCGCTCGCTGTAATCTGCACCAACAACTTTCACTAAGCCGCCTCGAGTCTCGGCGCCGTTTGTTTTCGCCACCGCCGGCTGGCGTTTAAAGAGGCCGGATCAGCCTCACCCCTTCGCAATTCACCCGCAGGGGGAAATGACATAACACGGAAGGCCGAGAGAGAAAACCAACACTAAACACTGAGTCACCGCCTGGTAACGGGCCTCGCAGCTAAGCCCCGCCCCCTCCCGCGCCGTAACACAAACACGCGTGGCTCCTCTTCAGCTCGTCGAGCCCCAAATAGCTCCATTCAGTGCCGGTTTGCGTGACGACGGCGTCACGGCAACACTCGCCGAGTGCCGTGAGTTTGGTGACCTTGTTGGATCAGAAGCAGCAACGCGAGGACACGACGCTGTGAAAGAGCTGAGCTGAAGCGCACACACACACACACACACACACACACAAGCACACACACACGCACACACACACACACACAGCCCAGGGCTGTTAAGGCGGCCGGGCATGACGGATCACGCTGCCTCTCCATTATTACGTCGTGTTACGATTAATAATGTATGTTTCCTGACACCTTAATTACCTCCGCCCACACCCTCCACACACGCACACACACACACACCCTCCACGCACACACACGCGTGCCAGACCCTCCGTCAGCACCCACAGCGGCGGCTGAGGCGACAGCAGGCAGCGAGCGCAGCGGTCTGTCCCTGAACACGAGCTGCAGGACGCGACGTTCAGTCGGCCGTCACGCTCGGTGACGGCGTTCCCGTCGCACTGACTCAGCGCTGGCTCGAATGTGCAGCACTGGAGACGGAACCCGTTTCCTGCAGGCCTGACAGACGGGGTTAAGCGTGGCGCAGCGAGTCACCGTTCAGCAAACGACGTCCTCGACGGAGGACGCTGGAGCGAGAACGCTGCTGGTTTTCCTGGACTGGACGGTTCTCTGTCGGATCTCTTCCTGAAACCCGACAGAGCGCCTGGCAGAAACACCCCCCACAGACAGGAAACTTCACAATAAAAGCAGTGGGAAGACCTCACCTCTGTCCTCGACTCTCGAAAGGCTTTAATCTTTGTTTTGTTTTGAATGTGCACCTCTAAGTCTTGGGCGTCAAAAACCCACCCAGGAAGTCGGTTTCCCTCCACGTCAGCCGAGTCAACTCCCTGTGAGCTCGTTCCCTCGTTATCCGAACACAAATCCTGACATTATCTTCGCAGATATCTGGATAAAGATGGGAACTCGTTCCGCTCTGAAGCAGAAGTCGGCGGCGGAGGCCTGGAGGCAGGCAGCCGGCCGCCCGAAGCCCCGCCTTCACCGTGTTTGTGAGGACCGTGACGGAGGGATGCGTTCCCACACAATCCGAGCTCGGCTTCATCAGTCCACAAAACACTTTGCCGGAGTCTCGCGGTGATGTTTTTCTGGAGCGCAGCAGCAACTTCCTCCGCATTGTGTTTGCTGCTCCTGCAGCTCCACCGCAACACGTTCAGACAGATCGGACGGTGGCCGCAAAGTGCCGCACGGATCCGGCGCCGCCGTCTCACCCGAGAGCTTGAGTCTCGCCCTGCAAAGCGAGTCGCTGCTTTCCTTCGCGCTCATCATGTTCGGAGTGAAAGTGTCCACAAAGGAAGGCGCCGAACGCGTGTTGACGTGCAGGAAACATGAGAAACACGCCGCCGAAGATCCCGCCCACAGCGAGGACGCTTCCGGACTCGTGACTCACTGAAACATCGCCGCGTCGACCCCGTCCGGCTTCGCGATGCCGGACCGATGATGCCGGCGAGCGCAGAAACGGGAAGCGCTCTGGTGGGAACCGCCGCTGACGGCTGCTCGGCGCTCACTTCCTTTTTAGCCGCTCGCTTCCCAGGAACGGAGACTGAAGCGGAACTTCCCAGGTGACCTGAGGCCGAGCGCCCCGCGTGCTTCCCTCCTGCTACACCTGAGTTTACACGACGGCAGGTGGGACAGGTGGGATCTCACAGGCGATTTGGAGGCGTCGGGGGGGCAATAAGGGTTCAAATAAAGTGTCGAAGCAAAAGTAACATCAGGACAAAGGCGTGAATGATGCTGGTCATTTTTCTGTCCACTTTCCGTGCGCAGCATTTCACGGAACAAACCGTTTCTCGCGCTCCGACAGTCCGACTCGCCGTTTCCAAGGAAAAGGCGTCGCTGCTCCCGTCCGAGCGCTGCGTCCACGGCGGTCACAAATCGCTGCTGCTGCGGCTGTGAAAGGGGTCGCGGCCCCCCACTGTCAGCGCTCTTTTGAAAATCCTCTCTCCACGTCGTTCGCTCTGTTTATAACAACTGATGGGGGGAGAAAAAAAAGGGCGAAACGGCGGAGAGGAGGAGGAGGATCTGAGGTCGTCGTGAACAAACGGGCGTCAGGTGACATGAGAACGCGTCTCGCGGAGGCGGAGCTCTGCCGGCACTTCTCCAGCTCGACGCCGTGTGGTTGTAAACAGCCTCAAATGTTCCACCGACTTCTGATCAACAGTTGCGAGCGCCCTCCCCCCCCCTCCCCCCCCCCTCCTCGTTCAGGATGTTTTTCCAGGCAGGCCGACGCTCCGACCTCCTGCTAACGAGGCCGCTGTACCATGAGGAGCCACCGGGGAGCGCCGCCTATGGAAGGACTTCCTTTGAAGGATTTGCATAACGTGGCGCGTTGGCCTTTATGACGACACCCCGCCGCTGAAGCTGGAACTTCACGAATGTTAACCCACATTTCCAGCATCCTTCAGACCTGATGAAACGCCGGGAAACGCGGCGCCTCGTCTGCCGCCGACGGAGCCGCGCGCCGCTTTCATCTCCCTCCCGCGACTCCTCGCGCAATCATATCATTAAAGCCCGGCGTTGGCTAATTTGTGGAGTGACAGGTTGTTGTTGCTGGCTGGCAGCGGAGTGTGTACACCGATGCTTCGCCCCCCCCCCCCCACCCCCCTCGGCGGGTCTTCTCCCCGCTCCCGTCGGCCTCGCCCCGGGTTCAGGCGGCGCGGGAAATAATTGGCCGTCCCTTTCATCACAGGATTAGGAGAATAAATCTCCTTTTGGAGCCGCGCAGCACTAACAGTCATTGGAATCCTGTTACATGGGGTATTATCCTGCAATTAATTGCTTTTTCCAAACGCTAAGCTCCTCTCTGCCGCTCGCGTTCGCGCACTTTGATAAATTCACTCCTGGCTGACTCACCGTGGAGCGGGCGGGGCTTATGGGACTTGTCGAGGGGATTGCTGACAAATAAGAGGGCTTTTTTCGCGGCAGATCTGGCTCTGCGGTTCCCGACGCTGGCTGCGGGAAGCGCTCCGCGGGACGAGGCTCCGCCCCCGGATGGGAGCGAGCGCAGGTTCGCCGAAGGCCGAAGGACGGATTAATGGCGGACGACGCTCTCGTGCGGCGTCCTCCGAGGCGCCGCTCCAACGGGAATGTTTTGAACACCGCTGATAAAATCCAATCGAAGCCAGCGACACCGGGGGGAAAGCGAGAGAAGAGAGCCGACAGGAGACACAAAAACAACAACAAGAAGCCGTAGAAAACGGTGACGCGTTCTCAGCCGAGCCGGCGGCGAGACTGCGAGTCGGTCCGCGAAGAAAGACGCTCGTTCTCCGGACTGGACCCCGACGCTGCGACTGGTTCTTCAGCAGCGTTTCCTAAACGCTGACATGAAGTGGCGTCGGCCGAAGAAGGATGGAAACGCGGCGCGGGAGCGTCTCGGAAGAACCAGTGACTCGGTCTTCGGTCTCACGAAGCTTTGCAGCTGTTTGACAATCGGCAGGTTTTTGCACACGATGCTGCAGCTCAAAACGCTTCTCGTGAACCCGATGAAACATCAAACGCGATCTGCTTCAACTCGTTACGAAACTGAATCCCGCGGAGTCGGGACACGATGTCTGGAGTCCCGTGACGGAGCTCGGGTGTCTCGCCGCGTTCGGCCGTTGACGCTCAGACTCTCGGTCCCGGCCGACGCCGATTGAAGACGAGGACACGTCGCGTTTGTGGCCTGAGACGGGTTTTCTGAAGCGCCCCCCCCCGCCCCCTTGTTGGACACTTTTACCTCATTTCTTTTCTCTGAAGAAATAAACATTTCCACATCTGTTTTTTCCCTGAGCCGAGCCAAAAGGCCTCGCTCACTTCCCCTTTCTCTTCAACGCCGTTTTCTCACCCAGACGGCGGTGACATCACGGCCTCGCTCCGAGGAAAGGCAGCTTGAGTAAACGTAGCGACGGGCAAGCGCGGCGGTGACGTGTGAGTGTCGCACGCACACACACACACACACACACACGCAGAGCGTCCACTTCCCATTCGCAGCAGGAAAGCCCTTGAGTCACCCTGGAGTGGATCTCTGAAAGTAAAGTCGACTATTTCGGTGAAATCATGTGTCGGAGCGTCACAGCCGCACGTCGGAATCGCTTCTCGGGCCGTGACGGGAAGTGAGACTCTCGGGACTTCGGGCCGTGAAGAACCGAGACGGACGCCTGCTGAAAACTCGCCGCGTGTCCTTGTTCCAGCGAAGCGGCGCCGGCGATGACGACGCGGTTTCACTCTGACTGGGAGGCTCCACGCCGCTGCGGCTCAGCTCACTGAAGCTCCTCCCTCTGTGGAGTCTGCATGTTGCTCCTGGGGGGGGGGGGGGGGCATCGTGGAGCCTTATGGAGCCTGGGTGGCTCCGCCCTGATCTCGCCAGATCAAAGAAGCCACGACGGACCGTTTGGCCAGACGACCGTCTGGAGCTGCTCCACATGAGACGCGCTCCGTATCCGCTGCGGCTTTGATTGATCGTCCTCGAGCTGCGAAAACGCGCCGCCGCTTCAGGCGCGGCGCCTCCTGTGGCCTGATGACTAATTTTGGACGAGACCTCAAAGTTCACAGAGTTCACGGCGTCTCGCGTCAGGAAGGGCGGCGGGAGGACGCCGCCGATCCACCGACTGTTACGTCCTGACGGGACAGAAGTTCGGTCTGTCGTGTTCTTACTCCACGCCTACGGTTGCATCGCTACTACTCGCGCACGCTCGGACTCCACGTTCGCCGCAAACTGTCAGCTGAGACACAATGGTGGCGGCAGACGAGCGCACAGCCGGAGCAACACGTTCGGTTCGGCAGAACACGGCTGCGGGCGGCGCGATCCCAGCAGACGGAGGCGGAGGCGGCGGCGGCGGCGGCGGACACGTGAAGCCGCCGCCG
>JASSRZ010000054.1:11115466-11129843 GCA_032164315.1 Malacoctenus gilli | reverse complement strand
CCCCCCCCCCCCACAGCCAGCTGAGAGGCCACTCCATAAGAAAATACAAAAGACGACCTTCAAGTACTTCAAAATGTACTGTAAAAGTTGTAGTAACAGCAGAGCCTCCGTTCAGGCTGTTTTAGATGCAATCATGTTTCAGTATTCAAAATGTAACTAAACTACAATCTTCAGGTCAGTTTCAACATTGTGACTCCGCAGCCTGACCACAAAACTTCCCTCTGTACTCGCTGTACTGCAGTACTTGTATTCTGCAGGTTCCTGTGGTGTTATTTAGTTACTTGCTGTATCCGTTGCTCCCCGTTATTGATGCGACAATCAATTTGGACGTCGTCTCGTCTTATTAGGTCCGACGAGAAAAGTTGGGCGAAAACTTTAGTTCCGCATCTCAGTAGAAAACGTCGCAAAAAAGCCATATTTACTAATACTCTCAGCGGGGGGGGGGGGGGCACGGACTGAAAGCAGCATAGCAGCTGGAGGGTTTCCCCACTATGTCAGCCTGCAACTCGACCCCCCACCAAGTGCCCCCCCCCCTCCGTGTTAATGTGATGGACAGGGGGGATTTAGAGGATTTACACCTTCAGAGGGAGGTGAGACTGAACTGCTGACAGTGTCTGTCATCTGTGGACTCAGGAGGAACCACCAGGAGGAGGAAGTGACCGTCATCGTCCCGGAAATGCCTCCACGTCTGCGATCAACACAGTTCCTTCTTGAGTTGCAACCAGCGAATCGATGGTTTGCATGATTTTCCGCGTCAGTCCTGATCCACTGACCGACAATGCTGCAATACCGACTTTCTGCCACCAGAGGTCATCAACAACAATAAACCAATTCAGAGTTTCAGCGCCCTCTGCTGCCTGAACACGGCATTACATCCTCACTCGACACAGCAGGAGTGGAAAAAAACTCGAAACAACTTTGACACAAACACTGACGCTGTCCAGATGAGTCAAACGTATGAATTGAGATGTTTTATTATAATTCCTTTGATAAAAACAGACAGGTCACACGACAGCATGCACACATTCCTCACAGGGCGACAAAGAAAACCGGTCAGATGGAGGATTTGTGTTGCGACGATGGCGTCGGTGTTTACCAGGCTGGTTTGACGTGTTGATTTGGTCGCAACCATCGCGAAAAAACGTGTGTGTGTGTGTGAGACTGTGAGCGAGAGTCACTGGAACAGATGACAGACGGCCATAAAGCGTGGCTGCACTTAAAATGCCTACATTCAACTCCGCGCAGTGTTTAGTACCGATCGTTATTCCTTCCAGGGAGACAAGCAGCCATTCGGCCCGTTTCATTGAGGAGGAACCTGCTCGATGGCGCCGAAACAAAGGTTCCAATGAGGAGACAAAAGAAAAACCCAACAGAAACGAGAAGTCGGTCCAAGAAAAAGTGCCGTTTGCAAATGCAGACAGTTCTATTAACACTGAGGAGTTTAAATAATACAGCAGAAATAAAGTTTTAATATAACGCAGAGGAGCAAAAAAACCAAGAAAACTGGAGGCAGAAGTCTGGAAAGATAATAAAAGTAGACTTTGATTAAGTTGGTTTCTTATATTAAACTTCATTTTTGGGACAACTGAGATTTACAGCATGTACACATTCACCAACGCGCCCTCTGTGCTTCTAGCGGCCAGTTTGGAGGAGAAGGACGAAAGCTCAGAGTCCCTGAAGCCTCCTCCTCCTCCTCCTCCTCCTCCTCCTTCATCACGCGTATGGACAGTCGCTCCGTCACTACAAAGGCATTGAGAGAAAAGAATGACATTTTGGCACCAGGCACAGAATTCATTGTACATTTCAGCTAAAGACTAAAACCCCCCCACCCAGAAAAATAGTCGGACTTCTTGCTCATTCTGACAGCTTGTCGCAGCAACGTGACATCAGAACGACATCTGAACTGGCTTTAAAAATAAGATCAAAGACTTGACATTTGGCATATTTGTTGCTGGAAGAAAGGGGGCGGGGCCAGGAGGGGGGACAGACACCTGCCCCGGCAGACACCTGTCCCAGCGGAGCCTCCCGGCAGGCTGGACATCGCAGTTCCGTCTGAGACAATCAGCTGTTTGTTTGTTTTTTCTTTTCCTGAGTGCAACAAGTAAACAGGAGCTGGGAAGTTACTGGTAACCGCGATGGGGGTTGGGCCTCCGTACTATTTACACGATGTCAGCGCCGCGCATGGCTTCCTGCGTGTCCCGCTCACTTCCTGCCTGGTTTCCGCGGCGACATCCGCAGCTCCTCACGTCCCCCGTGGTGCCCTGAATGCTCGGTGCCACCGACAGAACCGCGGCCGTCTCCAGAGTCCCGGCCAGCTCGGACTGGCTGGAGCAACGTTTCCGGAGAGGAGGGGGGGGGGGAGAGGGGGGGATGGGGGGGGGGGGGGGGTGGGGGGGTGCCAACCTCAACCTGGGACAGACTGGCTTTGCGAATCCCACATTTTTTGATGCATTCCCATGAAGCAGTCCGCATCGCACGGACACGTCGGCTGTTCTTGGACGAGGACGTTCGGGGAAATGCGTGGGAGAAAGTGCACGGTGGCGGCGGCGGCGGCGCCCGGCGCGCTACACCTCGTTGATGGTGCGCTCGGAGGGCCTGAAGTTGACGGAGTTGGACGAGGACATGTAGAAGGACTGCGTTTTGCGATTGAGGCGCGCCCGCTTGGTGGCCACGCACAGGTTGCGCTTGCTGGAGGTGATGATCTCCGTGATGAACTTCTTGCAGTCCACGCAGATCTCCATGGTGACCCAGTCCTCCGTGAGCTCCTTGGGAAGCTCCGGCTCGTCCGCCGGCGTTCCGTCTTTGCCGCCGCTGTGCTTGGAGAACCTGCGGAGGGAGAGCGGCGGCGGCGGCTTTAACAGCAGCGGCGCTTCGGCCGACGCGGATCCTCCGCGGAGACGGCCGTCCCGTCACCTACTTGGAAACGCTCCTGCGGAGGCTGCTCCTGTGGTGCGCGGAGCCGAAGGGGTTCTTCTCGGGGTCGGCCGCCGAAGACGCCGAGCCGCCGCCGCCGCCGCCCTCCTCTTTGGCCATGGCGCTGGGACCCAGAGAGTAGATGGGCAGCGTGGAGTAGGGCTTGGAGGGGAGCCGCATCTGAGGCGGAAAGAGCGCTCGGGTCAACGCGGCTCGTTCGCTTTCCCTGGACGTCCTACATGGTCCTGTGGAGCGGGTCCTTACCTTCTTGGAGCACTGGGAGCACACGGGCCTGCAGAGGACATGAGGGGACACTTCAGTGGGTGGTCGGTCGAAAAGACGCTTTCATTCCCTCTTGAAGGGGACAAAATGTCGCCTCGTCGCTTCACGACAACGTGACGCAAAGTCTACACCCAAAATGAGCTTTTCTGATGTGTCAGAGGACGAAGAGCGCCCCCACATGGACTCGGGAAACTCTGCACTTGCATGCACCAAAGTAAACAAACTCGCAACAAATAGGGAACGTCCGGTGTGATTGCGGAGCATCCGCAGCGTGTGCTGGCGTTTACCTCTTGCAGAACTGGCAGGTGTAGGACCAGGTGAAGAGGGAGAACCTTTTGGTCCGACATGAAAAGCAAAGCTGAGGAGGAGGAAGAGGAGGAGAGAGGAGGAGGTGAAGGGCGGCTCCTCGTCTGAGGCGGGCTCGGCGGCGGAGACGCACGTCCCGACGCGGTTCCTACCTTGCCTTTCTTCAGAGCCGTGTAAATGTCTTTGTAATGCTGGAACTTCTCCAGCTCGGCCTTGACCAGCACCTGCCGGATGTGCATCACCTCCTCCACCGTCAGGGCCAGACCCTCCACGGGGTAGCAGAACTCCTCCTGCAGGAGCACACGGCGGTCAGCGGGCTGCACGGGGCCACGGGAAGCAGTCAGAGCGGCGAGCGCGTGGCGGCACCAAACGACACCGACAGCAGATGCGACGCAGAAGAGCCACCTCAGCCAGCATGCGACGGGGCCGTCGGTGGACGAGCACAGACCAATGACAGGGTGGCGATGGAGGGAAGGCCGCTGAGCGCAACGGGACGACTGGCGTGCGTTCCGGCCAGCGGTTTTAATGCGCATCTGACCAAGTTAGGGTGACGAGTCACCTTAACTTGCGGCACGGCAGAAAATTCGCTCCGTTCAAGTCGGTCTTTGGCTCCCGTTCAGGGTTTCTCGGATATTTGAGGCACTTTTTTTGCAGTGCGACGATTGGAGGAACGAGGAGCCAATGAGAGCTTGAGGCGACACCTGGAGGTCGGTCTCAGTTTTCCACAGCGGCAGGAACGTGTCAGCGAAGGTGTTGACAGTCAGACACCTTTGACGCCGTCGACGTTCTCTGCGTCTGCGGACTCCTGCGACGTCGTCCGAGCCATTTTCTGCGGCGCGCCGTTGGTGCGTGGACACAGCGATGACGGACGATCCCACGCATGGAGACGCAATGAATCACGGAGGACGAGAGAGAGAGAGAGTGGCAGTGACGTACCGCGCCCTGAGCGCCGCCGGCCGCCTCCACCTGGCCAGCAGACAGAAGGACAAGACACTGAAACAGGGACATCGGGAGCAACCGGCGGCAGAGGTCACCGAGAGCGCCACGCCACGAATCCGTCGCAAGACCTTCTGCGGTCCGCTGGTTACATCACTTGCCCCCGTGACGGAAAAGTCACGTGACGGCGTCCAGCTCGCCCCGTCAGGAAACTGAGCTCGGCCCGACACCGAACTGGGTCGGTCCTTCCGACTCGCAAACCTAATTTTGTCATTTTCTGTCCTCCAACAGAGGGAAACTGAATTACAATGGATTTCTTTTCCAAACGACGTCACCGTTCAAGCTTCTTTCTCGGCTCCCGTTTCGTTCGTTTGTCTCACCGCTATCTCGCGTTTCTCCCTCTGTGAGGACTTTCTCAGAGCGGGTCTGGAAGTCCGTCTTTTAGACCAAGTGAAGCACTTTGTGTGTTTAAAGTTCTCTCCGAACAGTGAAGGCCGAACGTTCAGCGCAGCCTGAAGACGTCTGCGGCTCGGCAGTCGTCCTGTGCTTTCAATTACGGCCATCAGCCTCACTCGAATCACACGACCGGCCGCGGAGCCGCTCGCAGGAAAACAGTGACCTCACTGCGGAGCGCCGCCGGTCACGGGACGCCAGCGAATGTAGCCGACGCGGCGCGGCGAGGAGAGGTGGCGCCGCCGAGGGACTCCCGCCACGGCCATGTTTATCGGAAGGATGCGATTTATCGTCGGAGCTTTCAGTCGAAGCGTTTCAGTCGTTTATATTCAGGTTTGGATACGTCAAGCGACGGCGGAGACGTCTGATCCGCTCCGTGAGGACAGAAGGAACCTCCGGCTTTCACGTCGTGGTGCGACTGCAGCCGTGAAACCGGCTCGGACTCGGAGACGACCGACCTACCAGCGACTTCGACATCTGTCTGGACGGCGGAGCGAACGGCCGAGCGCCGGAGGGGGCTTCCTTCTCGACGGAGTGTCGCCTCTGCGGAGAATGGCGCTTGTCCGGCTGGAGGGGGGCGGAGCCCGGCAGGAACTTTGGAGGAGGCGCTGCCGACGCGACACCAACGGAAAGGAGTCAGCAGAGCACGGCGAGATGGCCGCGAAGGGCTTCTTTAAAGGGAAGGCGAGTTCCTACCTTTCCTCCCGACGACGGACTCTGGAGACGTGTCGTCCAACAGAGACGGGGACATGCTGGAGCTGCTCGGCGTGGGCTCCTCCTGTCAGCCACAAGGTTGCACCGTCACAACAAAAGACCACAAGACTGCAAACTCGTTCTGAGAGCCAAATGAGACGTGGAGCGTCCCAAACGTCGGGGAATAAATTCACTGATTCAAGGAAACCAAAATAAGACGCTTTTCTCTGGCCCAGGCTCTTATTTTGAAAGCTATTTTGCAGATGGCGGCGCCGGCGTCCGAGCCGCCCACTCACGTCCGACTCGGAGCTGTCCAGCTCGGCCAGCGGCGGCGCCTTCAGCAGCCTCTTCCTCTGGCTGAGCGGCGGCGCGGCGCCCTGGGGGGCTTCTGCCGCGCTGGCGAGGGTCTGCGTGCTGGCGGCCAGCTTCCTCTTCCCGTCAGGGGTGTCTGCGGGACAGCGGAGGGTCATTCGGGGGGGGCGGGACAGAGTTCTTTCGCAGTGTGGAGCGGCGTCCCAAACCACACCCACGACTTCACTCGCCGGCGGCGTCTCACCTGAGCTGCGGAACAAATCCTGAGGCGTGCTGATGCTTTTTCCTGCGCCTGCACACACGGAGGGAACACGGCGTCAGTTGACGAACGCTCGTTCACTTCCTGACACTCGACTGTCACCACGAGGAAGACGTAACAGTGAAAGACATCGGGGGGGGGGGGGGGGTGTAGGGGTCCACATTTAGGCATGAACACACTGTGCGTAGCCGGGGGGGGGCAGACAAACGAGTGCAGCCACAGCGCGAAACGCTGCTGTCGTACAGGTGGTCCAAACCCTCAGCCGAGGGCTGATCTGAGGTCAGCCTGACGACACCAGCGTTATGTAACTTTCCTCACAGAGAGACGGCGAGGGGGGCGGGGTTTCGCGGGGCTGCGGGCAGACGAACCGCAGGATGACGAGTCCCGATCTGACATCCGAGGCTCCGCCCCCTCGCCAGCCTCCACGTCTGGGTGCATCGACACCGTCCGTGATGGTTTTTCAGCCTTTAAACTCATTTGAATTCCAAAGCGCTGACGGCTTTTGGGTTCATTCAGCGTAAGTGGCAACAAGTGAGAGCCGAGCAACAAAGCCAACAAAGAACAAGGAGTGGCGTGAAGCAGCGAAGGCGCTGCGCCCGAAAAGAGCCTGGAATGAAGAAGTGGCACGACAACAGGAGCGGACAGGTGACACCAACTTTACCTGATGAGTCAAAACTGTACGACATGCTAAGAGGCCGCATGACTGACAGGCGCGCCCGTGTCGGGAGGCAGGCAGGAGACAGAGAAAGAGGTAAGAAGGGACGCCGCGGTCAGAGCAGAACATCTGGCAGACGACCGCGGCGCCGTTTCTACGAGGAAGCGTCCACGTTCGCGTCCGAAAGCCACCAGCAGAAGGAGTCGCTGTCTGGTGGAAGTCAGCACTGCTTTCTAGTTACCGGAGCTCCGAAAGTCAAGGACGCAACGAGGCAGCGGGCGGCTCGGACGGGAGCCACGACGGAAACCCGGCGCCGCGGGGCGCGACGGCGTCTCACCCAGGCGGTTCCTGCGGATCATGTCGGGCGAAACCGGCTTCAGCTTGCGCTCGGCCCTGATGTCGTCCAGCAGTCGCTCGTGGAGGCTCTGCGGCCGCTGTGGGCGGGGCTTCAGCTTCCGGGCCGAGACCTGCGGAGAGGAGCGGAGGGGTCGGCGCTCGATCGCCACGGAAACGGGCCTGAAACGCCTCCCCTCGCCCGCGAGGTCACAGGACCGAAACCGGACCGAAGCTCCAACGGAGCAAACGCGCGTTCTCGCTCACGCCGTCCTACTCACAGGGTTCAGCGGCGGCCGTGACCGGATGAACTCCAGGATGATCTCGTGGGCGCTCTTCTTTAGCCGAGGAGGGATGTCCCCGTTCACCTGCAACGCCGAGGGAGACAACGAGGCCGTGATCGGGACCGGCCGGTCGAGACGGACGCCGACGGGTGCGCTCGGAGCTCGGCCGAGTGCCGCCTCACCATGACCTTGCGCAGCTTGTATCTCTTGGAGCGGATGTCGTCCATCAGCATCTCGTAGGGCGTCAGCTGGAACTCGAAGGGCAGCGGGTTGTACTGGCGCTCCTGCACCTTCTTCAGCTTGACGCCGTGCCGAAGGTCCCGCATCACCTGCACCCAGAAGCGCGCCTGCGAGCGGGGGAGGGAGGGGGGAGGGAGAGGGGGGAGGGAGAGGGGGGAGGGAGGGTGAGCGCGTGCCGGCGGGCAGAGGAGCGTGCGTGTCCACTCGTCAAGACCTCTCACACATCTCACTGTGCCGTCTCGCTTTACCCAGTCTGAGTTCTGCAGCTCGTTGAGGTCTTTGGCGGGATCCTCCGGGGCGTCGCCCTCCATCTTGCGCAGGTTCTGGACAGAGAAGGGGGAGGAGCGTCATGGCGGTCGGCGTGAGCGCCCGCCGGCTCCAGGAATCAATGGCTGCCTGCTGGAGCGCGCGGACGGATCGACGCCGCCCGACGTGCCGCTCGTTCACAGCTGGAGGTCAACTAAACGAGTTAACGATCGACTAATGACTGTAATTAGCGCCCGTCCGCCTGATCCTCACGGCACCCTGGAGTCTGAAGCCGCTCTGGTCTGGCAGGACCCGGTCTGAGACCAACCGTCTGGGGACTGGTGGCCCGGTGTAGCTTCATGCAGCAGCGCCAAACGGCGACCTGAACCGGCTCTTGGCCCTGATCTACCGCGGCGTTTCCGTCTCACTGGGAGAGAAGAGCTCCCAGTTGAGCTGCTCAGTCTGTTGGTTGAGTTCGCCGAGACTCGTTCAGACGATCGTTAACTGGAGGTCGTGCCGGCGGTCCAACGGGACGTTCCAGGTTCAGACGCGTCTTCGCTCTCGCCGCCGTTTTCTGCCGGGTTCAGTTGAAGTTCACTCTGACTCGACTGAGGCCTTATCTTCGCCATCAGAGCGTCACACACGGGAGGCCCGAGGGGTCGCGCTGCAGCTGCAGCGTCTCTTCCCGCAAACCTCCGAACCTGCTGCTGTACTACCTCGCGGCGCCCTCGCGGCGTCCTCACGACACGGCCCCAGAACGAAAAGGTTGTTTGGAGCCGGAATCCGAGTTAAAGAGCTCGTTTGCTCCCGGGAGACAGAAGGAGCCATTGATCGGCCTCCTGTTTGTAGGCGTGACCGGTTCCGCGTCGCCCCGCTCGTCAGCCTGAAACACGCGGCCGAGACCCCCCGGTGGGCCGCTCCGATAAGCTTCTTAAACGGAGCCTGAACTTCGCTCTGCAGCCGCTCGTTACATCAGCCCGTCGGCGTGGCGACGGCCTCCTCCTCCTCCTCCTCCTCCTCCTCCTCACCTCCTTCGCACTCTTGATCTTATCCAGGAAGGTGTGCAGCTCCCTGCTCTCGGCGAAGAGCGCCCGGCACACGGCCTGGTAGTGGTTGGGGGCGTCGGCCGGGCTGGGCAGGTGGGACGAGCACAGCTGGGGGGGGCACAAAGAGGAGCAGAGGAAGGACAGGTGAAGACAAAATGGACGGACGCTCGACTCATCAAACCCTCCAGTTCAGTGATTTGTGCGTTTGAAACGGGACGCGGACGAAAGCGGATGGAGCGACTCGCGCGTGGAGGAAGTTTCATGGCGGTACATCGGACGCGGTCACAAAGCGTCGGCGTATGAACGAACACGCGGATGAAACCGCCAGTCCGTCCGTCAGGTCCCCGACGAGCGGCTCCGCCCTCCCGTCTGGGACTCGGCGTCCAGTTTGGCTGCCGGTCGCACGGCTGCGACACGTGGACGCCGGCGGGAACCGGCTTTACCGGGACAGAGCGCCGAGTCGGGCCCGGAGCGATGGTGACGATCCGGAGCGCCGACGGCGGGAACCTGAACGGTGGCATTTTTCCCGGGGAGCCGCCGGTCCTGGTTTGGCAAAGGAATGTCCCTTCGGGGGAGTCGCCCCACGGACCGCCGCGGCAGCTGCAGGTGGCGTCGGCGGCGTTTCTCAGCGAAGACAACGATCCGTCACGCGTCGCTGCCTTCAAACTGAAAAGGTACAGTCACCCGATGTCACGCCAGCGCGTCGCACTCGGCGTTTTAGGGAAGGTGAAGAGTCATGTGACCGTTTCACTGCCTCATTCGGTGCATGAAGTGGTGAGTGTGAGGGCGAGCCAGGCGGACACACGGCAGCGAATTATCAGGTATTAACTCTGCTTTTCGCCAGACTGTGTGTTTGTCGGTTTCCATGGAAACAAGACCTCCTTTCTATTCCATCGAACCACTTCTGCCTGACTCACAAGGAGCACCTGAGCGCCGGCGTGGCGCCGTCGTAGGTCTCACCTTGATGATGTCCCGGTAGCCCTGGACGCTGCTGACGGTGCAGGGGGAGGGGCCGGAGACCATGTCCTCCTCCTCTTCCTCCTCCTCCTCCTCTTCCTCCTCCTCCTCCTCCGTGGCCTCGTAGCCTTCGTCCGGACACGAGTCGCTCTCCTTCTCGCCGGGGTTGGTCATCATGTCGATGAGGCGCTCCAGCGGCGGCGACAGCTCGCGCTCCTCGTTCTCCTTGAGGCCGTAGTCCAGCGCCTTGTAGATCATCACGCCGAGTGAGTCGATCACCTGCAGGAGGGAGAGGACGGCGACACGTTTCCACTCGGACGTCCACGTCTCAGACTGCGAGCGTCACAGAACGTCTCGACGTCACGTCTGTCGAAGGGACCCCGAGGGACTCTTCTGGTCCAGCTTCGGGGGCGACAAGACGTCTGGTTGCGGGAGACGTTCCTGCGGCGGACAGACGACACTCGTCTCCCTGTTCTTCCTGCTGCTCCATAATTAACGGCGCAACAGCGCAGCCGCATGAAACCGACCCAATTTCGCGGCGGCTCCGTCCCGCTTCCACCAAAACGAGTCGACGCGGAGCAGACGGCGCTCGCCTGAGCGGACAGGAAGACGGTTGAAACGTGGAAAGCGAAGCGGGCCGTGGCGTCGCTCCAAACGCGCAGATTATCGCCGTAATCGGCCGTGATTTCACTTGCTCTGCCGCTCGTTAGGAAGCAGGGAGAGGCCTCTTTTCCTGCTCGCTGGGACGCGCTCTTAAACCGCCACCGGGCAGCAAAGCCGCCCCGCCGCAGGCCGAGCGTCCCGGCAGCAGCTTGGTGCGACCGCTGCTCGCTGACCGACTCTCAATCTGCTGTTTTAATGTTTCTGCCGCTCCTATTGAGGGGCCAAACACAACGGCCTGGTGGGGGGGAAGCCGTGTGGAAGGGTCCGCCGCTTGCGAGCGCAGCCGTCACGGGAGGGCGGACGACGAAGCGACACGCAGGTGTCCGACCTTCAGCGACCGAGCAGACGGGAAAAACCGTCCCGCAGTTCAGCTGCCCGCAGAAATAAAGTCACGCCCTCGTGTTTGCTGCTTCCCGCTCATGTTCATCCAAACTGGTTGGACCACAGATCCGATCCGGAGCCGCTTCACAAATACGGCCTTCGAACACACAAACTTCAGCCGCGGCTCCTTCAGCCACAGGCGTGCCGATGGCGGCTGAAGTCGCGGCCGACGGCGCCGTTCTGGCCCGTCGCCGCTGCCGCGTGTGGCTGATAATCCCGTCCGGGGCTCAAATAAATATCCCATCGCTCAGTGTCTTATGACGTAACCTTATAATCCATCTGTCGAGCGCGGTGGCGGGGGGGCGGGGGGGGGGGATCAGGACGAGTCAGAGCCGCCACCCAGACGACCCCCCCGCTGGCCCTGAAGGGACCAGGACCAGGACCAGGACCAGGTTCAGGACCAGGCAGAGGGTCATTGGTCCGCTTCACTTGTTCGGTAAGACGGCACCTTGATGGCACACGATTCTTCTCATCATAACATTAAAGTTATTCTGAGCTTGATTCATTTCAAAATAAAATATTATGAGCTGACGAGAACATTTTAGACAATTTTTAGAACAAGAAAAAAGTGAAATACGAAATTAAAAGACAAAGTTTGTCTTGTTGTCGCCTGATTTCCTCTAAAAAACCAAATGTATATTTTGTTGGCGGAACAATAAAGTTGAATTTCGTATTTCTGCTGAGTCACGAGGAACGAGGAAGTGCCGGGACAAACAGCAGCGGCTGACCTGAAGGTCACACCAGGAAGAGTCGTTAAGGTGTTGCTGTAACAGGTGAGCAGTGTGGGGGGGGGGGAGGTGTATCAGTCTGCCAGCCACAGGTAACACCCGCAGGACGACGCCCACATTTTTAAGCTCTTCTTAAGAAACGCCGCGTGAGGTGAGTCACCGAAGCGCCGGCGTTCAAACTTCCTCGACGTCCTCGCCGGTCTGCGGCGGCGGCCAATCACAGGTCTGCTCACGGAGCAGGTTTTCCGCTGGTTCGCCAACAGAGACGAGACTCTCTGCTCGGCGAAGGACGCGAGCCGTCTCCCGACAAAGAGCGGCTTCATCCGGTCAATCTTTTGCCGCCTGGCAAACGCGGTGTCGAGAATCACTGACGCACACGGAGGGAATGTTTCACCCGTGAACGACCTTTGTCTCCTCCACCACCGAGTTTTGGAGTCGTTCTCAAAGCTGAAGGTGAAAAACGACGGCGGCAGGAACGCTCCGATCGCTCCGACACCGTTCTGTCCGAAACACTTCCTCATCAAGAGCGATTCGAGTTCGCATCACAGAATCAGGAGCGCCGTTTACGACGGCGGTGAAAACAGGGCAAATCGGACGCTGAACACTGACACGAGTCGACTGCAAATCCAGACGGCATCTCTCACAAAACAATCCCGCTTATGCAAGCAAAAATGTTTGCAACTCAAAGCACGAGAGCTCATTTGTGGAGCGCAGCCGTCTTGGGAAAGGCCGAATCTTCATGGATGCAGCGACACGAGCAGGTTGGTTCACAACAAGCTGCCGTCCAATCGAAGTTTCACTTGGAAACACTTCTGGAAGTTTCCGCCGATGGACGAATTTCCCTCCGTGAACGCGAAGACGGCCGAAGGATTGTGCGTCGCAGAAGCCGAACGAAGAGGCGCGACGGTGACTCGACTCGTCTGCGGATGGACGAAGAATGAGCCGATTGTGTGAGTGTCGAGCGCGGCGTCCGACACGCTCGCGGCAGCAAATCAGACTGAAAATAAGCCGAGTCCCCTTCGAATGCGACGTCAACCTTCCAACGTTGGATGCGACGCGTCGTCCGCCGCAAGAACCGAAGCGTGCCGTGTCCAGATCACCAGAGGAGACCACGTGTTGGTTCCAGTGATCCCAGTGGAGCAACTCGGTGGGATTATCTGCAGCTGGAGGGCCGAAACAGCGTCTGAAGTGAGGCGGCGCAGTGCAGCTTCGCCGCCGCCGGCACTCGGCGCTGGTGCGGGAGGGGAAAAGCCGCCACAACACACACGCTTACATAAGAGCGCTAAATCTGAAGCCCGCCGCTGTGGGAGCGCCTGCTCCACCCGCCGCCGCCGCCGCCGCCGCCGTAGTGGGCCGGCCGGCGGGCCGCTCCTCCAGGAAAGTGATGAGCGAGCGTTTGTTGATGCAGGCAGCTGGAAAGTGCTGAGGCCTGAGAAGAAGACGTCCCGCCGCATCAAGCGCTCACCTCCACGTCGCCATCGGCGGGACGCGACGAGACAAGATCGCAAAGGAGTCACATGACACCGCTCAAATGTGAGGAAGTGTCACGAACCGAGAGACACACACACGCAGACACACACACAGAGCAAACAGAAGCCCTCTCAGGCCGGCCAGCCAGCTGCGGTGTGGCTGTCACTACTGTACGCCGCTGACATGCCAAGATTGGCTCCATCGGAGGCCAACGCGCCATAAATAACGCGCCGTTGACGCTCCGCTCACTGTGGAGCTTCGCCGTAACAGAAAGAGCTTTGAAGGGAAAAATCTGGGCAGCGACGGCGAAAGGAGGCGTTTTATTGTCGAGGAGGGAAATCGGCTTTGACTAAACTTTAATTCCTGTCGTCAGAAAGTGAAACTAAACAGTCGATTAGGATCTCGCTCGTAATCTCAGGCTTTAGCTGGCAAATGAAGGCGAACGACTCATTGTCGGGAATTGGACGAGGTGGACGGCCCGCAAGAGGATCCTGCCACCAAGCTCACCTCCAGCTCTCACAGGCTACAATCGGGTTGATGGCGTCTCGTCCGGAGAAGCAGCGCACGGCGCCACCCGACGTGACAACCAGGCAACGAACGTTCACCTCCGCGACGGCGGAGGTCGCGAGGTTTGGGTCGAACAGCCGACCGGAGGAAACGACGAGAACCCGAGCGGGCGACTCCGGCAGAGCGCTCGGCCGCCATTCAATCATTCCTTAACAAACACATTGCGCAACATGAAACAGCCGGCAGGCGGACACACCCCGATCGCAGCTGCTGTGTTCCAACTTCAAAGCAAAACAAAAGAGAAACTCGGATCTGCCTTCAAAGTTCAAACTCAAGCAGGTTGAGCGAAAAACAGCCGTGACGGCTCCGCCGCGCTGACTGTCAGCTGAGCTATTTCCAGGTTAGCCATGCTAACACACACACACACACACACACACACACACACACACACACACACACACAGTGCATGCCGAGGATCACATGCACTGCAGGACAAACACGGTCGGCGCTCCAGCTGCTGCTGTGAGCAGAACGGAGACGCTGTGTGTAATTAGTGTGTGTGTGTGTGTGTGTGTGTGTGGACACAGTGAAGCTCTCAGGGAAAGTTGCTTGTCCAACACCATCACACAGGCCCCGCCCAGCCACACACACACACACACACACACACACACACACACACACACACACACACACACACACACACACACACACAC
>JASSRZ010000054.1:11081019-11097221 GCA_032164315.1 Malacoctenus gilli | reverse complement strand
GTGTGTGTGTGTGTGTGTGTGTGTGTGTGTGTGTGTGTGTGTGTGTGTGTGTGTGTGTGTGTGTGTGTGTTGATCAGGTTCCTCAATGTGAAGATTCAGGAGGGCGACGCCCACAACATCTTCTGTCCGGCGTACGAGTGCTACCAGCTGGTGCCCGTGCACGTGATCGAGAGCGTGGTGTCCAGAGAGATGGACCAGCGGTATCTGCAGTTTGACATTAAGGTACGAACAAGCGTCCCCTCGGGCGTCTTTGGCTCCTCGCCTCTTGCGTGACGCTCTTCCGTGCCGTCCGATCGCAGGCGTTCGTGGAGAACAATCCGGCCATTCGCTGGTGTCCAGCGGCGCGCTGCGAGCGCGCGGTGAGGCTCACTCGACCGGGTCCCGGCGACAGCGACCCCCACAGCTTCCCCCTGCTGCCGTCCCCAGCCGTCGACTGCGGCAAGGGCCACCTGTTCTGCTGGTAAGCGGCGGCGGCGTGGGCTCCGGCGGACCCGCGTCCCTCGCCCGTCTGTCTCCGTCTCCGTCCCGTCGGGTGTTCCGCGACGCCCACTGCTCCTTTCCCCCCCTCTGCGCCTGCAGGGAGTGCCTTGGCGAGGCCCACGAGCCATGCGACTGTCACATGTGGAGGAACTGGCTCCAGAAAGTCACCGAGATGAAGCCTGAGGAGTGTAAGCCGCTCCCGTTGCGCTTGGCTCTCGCCAGCGGCGCGGATTATTGGAGCCGCACCTCGGCGAGCTGGCGCCGCCGGCAGCCAGTTGGCGACAGCTGTCGCACGTCCAACCAGGACGCGACTCGTTTGTCTTTAGCGCCTCGTGACAGCTGTTTTTTTTAAGCCTTTGCTGTTTGCCTAATGTGTCGACATGTTGGATGGGAGGGACGGGGCTCACAAGCGTGTGTGTTTCTGCGTGTGTGTGTGTGTCTGTGCGTGCATGTGTGTGTGCCCACTCCACAGTGGCAGGTGTGAGTGAGGCCTACGAGGATGCTGCTAACTGTTTATGGCTGCTGACCAACTCTAAACCGTGTGCCAACTGCAAGTCGCCCATTCAGAAGAATGAGGGCTGCAACCACATGCAGTGTGCCAAGGTACACACACACACACACACACACACACACACACACTTGTCTGTGTGTGATGTGTCTCATCATTTTGTAAAGACGATGATAAGGGGCAAGACACCGCTGTCACTCAACGTAAACACGTCTGTTACATTTGAAATAAATGGAGTGTGTGTGTGTGTGTGTGTGTGTGTGTGTGTGTGTGTGTGTGTGTGTGTGTGTGTGTGTGTGCGCAGTGCAAGTATGACTTCTGCTGGATCTGCCTGGAGGAGTGGAAGAAGCACAGCTCATCAACAGGCGGCTACTACCGCTGCACTCGCTATGAGGTCATCCAGCAGCTGGAGGAGCAATCCAAAGAGATGACCGTGGAGGTAAAGACTCACCTCGGAGTCTCCGCCCACTCCTGGTGGAGAGATCCCCGCAAACGTGCTCAGTCCCCGTCTCACTGAACCGTGTCGCAGCCCTTGTGTCGCGCTCACACACTGATTGTGTTGTTTCAGGCGGAAAAGAAGCACAAAAGTTTCCAGGAGCTGGACCGCTTCATGCACTATTACACTCGCTTCAAAAACCACGAACACAGCTACAAGGTAACACGCCGGCGTGCACGCAGGTCTGTGGAGGAGGCTGCTTGAGAGCGAGCGTGTCTGAGGGCTGAAGACCTCCGTGAACTCTGCTCTCACTCTCCGCTAGTTGGAGCAAAAGTTGCTGAAAACGGCGAAAGAGAAGATGGAGCAGCTGAGCCGAGCCTTCATCTGCCGTGAGTGCCGCTGGAAAACCTGTGCGACATTCCTGCAGCAGGAGCCAGCGCTGCGCCGCGATCACCAGCGCGTGTGTGTGTGTGCGTGCTGCAGGTGAAGGCACCCCGCCGGACACGCGCTTCATCGAGGACGGCGTCTCTGAGCTGCTGAAGACGCGCCGCGTGCTCAAGTGCTCTTACCCGTACGGCTTCTTCCTGCAGCAAGGCAGCACCCAGAAGGAGATATTTGAGCTGATGCAGGTGAGCCGAGGGAGCGACCGGGACGACCGGAGAGCCGGAGCTCGCGGCCGCGGCCGAGCGGAGTCGCGGCGACGGCTCTTCTGGCGTCGGGACGCGGCGGCGCTGGCGCTCGCAGCCGTCACCTTCTCGTCCCTGTCGCCCCTCAGACCGACCTGGAGATGGTGGTGGAGGACTTGGCCCAGAAGGTGAACCGGCCGTACCTGAGGACGCCGTGCCACAAAATCATCAGTGCGGCGCGCCTGGTGCAGCAGAAGCGGCAGGAGTTTCTGGCGTCGGTGGCTCGCGGGGTCGCTCCCAACGACTCTCCGGAGCCTCCGCGCAGGAAGTGAGGACGAACACACGCGCTTCAACACTGCTTTCTACCCGTGTGTGGGTTGTTTGTCTTCATGTGAGTTACGGTGAGGCCGTTCGTTTCAGTTACCCTGGAGGATCGTGGGACTGGGAATATCTCGGCTTCGCGTCTCCCGAGGTAAATCCGACCCTGAAGCGCCAACTGTCTCTGTGCTGAACTCTGGTTTGAGCCGTGCCAATGCTCGCGCCCCCACCTTCGCGCGGTGCTCCATGTCCAGGTGTGTCAGGTGATCAGAATGCACGACTGCCGCAGCTCTGACGTGGTTTCACTGTGTCTGTCAGATGGGAAGCCGTCACTCCGTTCTGGGAGCAGGAGATCCGAGAGAGAGACAGTCGCAGGTAAAGCGCCGCGCTCTCTGGCATCGTCGCGCCGGAGCGTGAGCGGGATGCTGCAGAACGGTCGGAAGGAAGGAAGTCGCGCGCTGACCCGCCGCCGATGTCTTCCTGCAGGATTTTGCCGACATTCAGTACCGTCGCAGACACCGGCCGCGGCGCAGAGGAGACATGCTGAGTCTGCACAACCTCCGGAGCAGCAGCAACACGCCGGAGAGCAGCAGGAGGAGCGACAACTCAGGTCTGGCGCCGCAACGCTCAGCGTTCAGTGAAGGCCTTTCACGTGCTGCCGGCTGCGCCAGCGTCGGCACCGGCGTGCCGTCCGTCCCGCTCTGCTCCGGTCTGTTGTTCCTAACCGGCGGCGTGTTCCGCTGACGTTTCCACTCCTTCATAAAGTCGACAGCAGCCGACAACCGGGAGACGGGGCCTTACTTTCTTGCTCCATCAGGCCGGCGTGTCGGAGGCCGGCTGAGGCGTGGATCAGCGGGAAGCCCCGCCCCCTCTGATTGTGGCGTTCTGTGTTTCAGAGGGCCTGGAGAGGAGCGAGGGGCGCAGGCGGGCGCTGGGTTCCCTCGATGAGGACGACCCCAACATCCTTCTGGCCATCCAGCTGTCGCTGCAGGAGTCCCGCAGGGAGCGCGGCCTGGAGGGCGGCCTGGACGGGCGGCCGGAGCCGGAGCGCGGCCTGGAGCGCGGCCTGGAGCGGGCGGAGAGGAGGCCGGGCTCCGCGGGAGACCTGGTGGATGCCGCGCTGCGCTCGCTGAACGCCGAGGGGCCTCCGGGAGCCCGAGGCTCGTCCTTCCCCGCGGCGCTCCTGGACCCCCCTCGCCCCCCCAACAGGACAGACTCCACCTCGCAGCCGTCCGTCGCCAGCGCCCTGCCGCTGCCTCCGCCGCCACCCTCCCTCAGCGCGGAGCTGCTGGAGCTGGGAGACAGCCTTATGAAGCTGGGGAGCCTCGGCGCCGCTTACGAGCTGGACGCGCGCCCGCCGGAGCAGCCGTGCTCGCGCCACGCCTACAGCCACGGTCCCCTCGCTGCGCCCTTCCCCTCTGAGCCCGCTCGCGGCGGCGACTGCAGCCAAAGACCGGAGCAGAGCGCGCCGCCGGCGCCGTACGCGCCGGACCACGCGGCCGCCACCAACCCGGGCTTCGAGGGCAAAGCGCCCGGTCACGGCCACGCCGGCGCCTACGCGGCCGAGGCCCAACGCAGTGCCTCCTGCGGCCCCCCGGCGGCGTACGGCGCCGCCCCCCACCCCGACGCCTGCTACACCCCCTGCCCGGAACACAGCAGCTCCTACACGGCGGAGCGGCCCGCCGCCTATGCTCTGGAGCGCCCCCCCAAGGCAGAACTGCAGCCGCCCGCCCAACTGTGCCTCCCGTCTCCAGAGCTGGAGCCAGAGCTGCTGCTGTCCCCGGTGATCCCCCCGGGGGGCCCCTTCACGCCCAGCGACCCCCAGAGCCTGGAGGCCTTGGACCCCACCGCCAGTGCTCAGCTGCTGGACAACATCATGGCCTGGTTCAACAACAACATCAACCCCCAGAACAACCCGCAAAGCCTGGCGCTCATCCCGTCGCCGCCCACCACCGAAACCGACTCCTCCCCCGACACGCTCACCGAGACGGAGAGCCAGGCCTCCAGGGAGGCGGCCCCCGCCTCGGCCCCCGCCCCGGCCCCCGTCTGGCCGCCCCTGGAGGGCGAGCCGCAGGCGGACAGGGACGGGGCCGCCGCAGAGGCCGTGAGGTCGCCGCGGCCCTGCACGCTGGAGCTGGACAGGAGAGACGCCGCGGGGGAGGGCGTGGCCGCCGGGGGCGTGGCCGACCTGTCGCTGGACGAAGCGCACACGCACCCCGGCGCGCACCCGCCACTCGAGAGCTGTCCCGCACACACTGCCGCCGACGCGGAGAGAGACTCGGACCTGGTCCTCCAGTTGGAGGAGGCGGGGTCACCCGAGGAGTGGGAGGAGCAGGAACACCTGGTGTGACGGCGACAGAGCGCTGCAGCGAGGAGGAGGAGGAGGAGGAGGAGGAGGAGTGTTTACTGAGTGTATCATATACTGTATCTAGAGAGGGCCCACAGCTGCACGGACTTCGTCCCCTAAAGATGATGTCATCCACTTTTCGGTCCCGTCCTGTCCGCTCTGAGACGGACAGGACGGGAGTTTCGCCGCGTCGGTGGGAAGCGCCGGATCTCGCAGGTTCCTCGACTCGCCGGCCTCTGCGCGTCCGTCTCGTCAGTCCGTTCAGGGTGAAGTTTTGGTGCTGATCATGCTGAAACCCAAACTTGCCTCACACAAGAAGACTTGATAACCAGGCGGGCCGAAGCCGAGCCCGCCGGCGGCTCCCGGAGCCGAACGCCACAGCGGTGACCTTGGAGCCTGTTCGAGCGTGCTGTACAATCAGAGGGCCTGACTCCCATTCTTGGACCTTCATGCACACCGTGCCTGTTTTGTTAGTGCCAACACACGACTGACGTTCCCCTCGGGTGGGCTGCAGACGAGACGCCACGCGTTGGGAGTGACCGGCGGCGGGGCGGGCCCTCTGCACGGCGGGGTCAGAGGTCGTCACGGCACCTTTAAATCCAGAGTCTGCTCCGAAGCGCCTCCCGAGCCCCGCTGGTCTCCGGTGGGGTCCCACCATCGGCTGCGCTCCATCCTGCTGCACACGTCCTCCGTCAGCGCCTTGGCATCCTCCATCCGTGCAGTGCGCGACGTCGCTTTGGCCCGCGTTTGATTCCGTGCGCAAAACTCTTCACGCAGACGGCTGCGCTCCGAGTTTGGCAGCAAATCTCCCAGAAATCACCCAACAAACAGCTGAAGCGTCAGCGAGACTCGAGCTGTTCGTCTCTGAATGTCGCCGCTGCTCTGCTGTCCAATCAGTCGAAACAAGATATGCAATCAGCCGTCTCAGTATTCGCATACTTAGAAATATATGAAGTGCCATTAATTAGAAGGGGCGCAAATTCGTCTTTTGCTGCCTGCGAGGCGGCTTCACAGGATGCGACGTTACGATGACAAACTGGCTCCACAGAATCCGATGTAAAACTGAACACGTCGGAGCAGAAACGCTCCGAAAAGGAGCCGTAATCTGGAGTCGCTCCTTTCTGTTTCTGAGGTCGGAGGTGATTTTAATCTGTAACTTCAGACAACATTCGGCCCGAAAGCTGCAGGAGGAGAATCACCGTTTGAGGGGACCGATGTCGCATCCGATGAGTCCTTTTGGATAACAAACAAACAGGAGTTTCTTGATGGAAGGAAGTGTAAAAGCAGGCGGCAGCTGAGCTCCTCCCGCGACGCGGCGAGACCTGAGCCGCGTGACTTCCGGAGCGCCGAACGAGCGATCCGCTGTTTGCAGCCCGTGTGGCTCTTTGCTGTCAGAGTTTTGCGCGCTGAATCGAAGCCAAAGCAAACGCTGAAGAAACCGCTGTAAATGAAGCGACTCCAGTTTTTCCACCTGCTTCCTTCCTGTTTTTAATCATATCTGTTCCACGGCCGATGGCTCGTCCAGCGCGCCGTCCTTGAAGGGACTCGGTTTTTACTGTAATTTATCCTTTTGATTCATTTATTGTTTATTCTGGAGATGATTTCACTTCCTGTTGAGACCGCCGTTGGGTCTGTGTGCCTTTATTTAGTTTCTGCTGTTATTTGTTGGTATTTATTTGTGTCATTATCTTTTGAACATGCTATCGTAAAAACGATCCACACACACACACACACACACACACACTCTGACACACTGAGCCTTGTGTGTGTTGTTTGTTCCCCACAGAGGAAGTCTCCACATTTGGCCCAATCAAAAGCAGCTGTGTAGCTGAACCAAACGTCGGGTGAATGTTCAAGTGTGACTCCTGGTTGTGATCGTTCGGCCTCAGTCTTACTGTCCAGCTGTCATGTTTACAAGGGAATCAAACACTGCCTGCTGTGGTGAGGGGTGGTTTGGCGGTGACCGAGCGACTTCGGTGGCGCGACGTGCGAATGTGAAGGTCGGTGGTGGTTTGGCTTGAAGGTTTGATGACGTGAGGGAGCTGAAGAGACGCAGCCTCCAGCGGAGATACTGTACTCGAGCATCAGGGGTGAAACTGTGAAAGTGCAGAGCGACATTTCAGAACTTTGTTCCTGAAGCTGATTTTATTGGACTGCACAGTTGGAAACACTGAATCCGGCGTCGTTTTCTTTTTGCACAAGCATGAAGTTGGTGTGTTGCACTGATCTCAGTGCTGCAGGTGAAAGTGGAGAACTGACACTTTTCTTATTTTTTCTTCTCTTTGTATTCTTTCAGGTTGGATTGATCGATGACGTTTTGTTTTTTTACTTCAATAAATAATGGTTTTAATTCAAGGATCCTTCAAACAACAAATTCACAGTTTAAAAAAGAGGAATTGCACTCTGGTGGATTATACTTGATACATTCCCGACTGGTCAAAGAACGGTTTGATGTGTGGCCAAAACTATAAATGAAAGTGCAAAGTTTACTCTCAATAAAATGAACTGAAAGTGTGTCGTCATGTTTTCTTTTATTGCTGTGATTCCCGACAAACATTAGCAAATGCAACGTAAAAGTTCTGACAAGAAATGAATTCAATTATTTGTTCAAACGATTAAAAATCGTCAACAGAAAGTGAATTGCAATCGTTTAAATGTGTTTTTAGTGCGAGAAGTCTTTACGTCGTCAGGGTTAAAAACGGTTGTTCCGGAGTCCGCCAGCAGGAGGCGATCTCGCACCTCAAGGGGGTTTTCTTCCCTCTCGTCGATCGCTTGACGTCGAATGAACGCGCTCTGAACGAAGCGGCCAGTGTTTCACTCTGTCGCTGTAATTTTTTTCCTTCGGTGGAGGATTTGTGACCACAATCCGTCACCATCATGAAACTAGTCCGGTAAGCAGCCGTGAGGAGTTTCGTTTTACCGGTTGTGTTGAACGGGAATGATGAAACGACAACGTATCGCGCGGATGGATGCAGATGTTTGAAGCGGAGCCGCGGTGATCGGGCGGGAAGCTGCCCGGAATGAATGAGGGCTGTCCGGGTTCACGAACCTCACGAGCCTCGGTCTCTTACAAACCTGCTCCGTTTATTTTCACGCAAATGCAGCACTCGGTTTGAATTGTTAGTTTATACACCGAAATGGGGTTGAAATCTTTACGGTGGCTCAGTGCTTGTTGAACGGACGTATCGCTCGCTGCAGGCCCGGCGCCTCCGCTGCAACATTTCTCGTTGATCCGTAAAGTCCCGCTCCACCAGCGGCCTCAAACATCCCGGTGATGTCGGTGATGGATGTAACGATCAACCGGACGCTCTGCTGCATTTGCGCATCCCTCCCGGAGCGCTTTTGTTTTGGTGCTGGGGTTAGCATGGGAAGCTAAGTGGCTAACCGAACGAGCCCCTGTCGTGTTCAGCAGGTTCACGGTGCTCAGCTGCGAGCGTCGAAGCTCTCGGGCTCACTGAAATCTCTCTGAATGACACCTGCAGGTTTTTGATGAAGCTCAGCCATGAGACGGTCACCATCGAACTGAAAAATGGCACCCAGGTCCACGGCACCATCACAGGTGAGCAGAGTCCGGAGCCTCAGCGAGCTGGAGGAGCATACCTGTCGGTTCATACCTGTCTTAAAGGGACCGTGGACATAATGGGGGGCATGTTAGGAATGGAATAGAGCCTGAACGATTCAGTCAGTCTTGCAACACAACAAGACGCTGCTCCGGAGGGCTGTTCAGCTTTTGTCCATTTTCACCTCCACTTCCGCGCTTCCTCTCTGTAGGTGTTGACGTGAGCATGAACACTCACCTGAAGGCCGTGAAGATGACGCTAAAGAACAGGGAGCCCACTCAGCTGGAGTCGCTGAGTATCCGAGGCAACAACATCCGCTACTTCATCCTGCCGGACAGCCTCCCGCTGGACACGCTGCTCGTCGACATCGAGCCAAAGATCAAGTCCAAGAAGAGGGAAGCAGGTAAAAGATGGCGACGAACGTCTCCGTTAAACACGTCTTGTTGTCTTGTTCCACACCGACCTCTCACTCCCAGTGGCAACTGTCAGCGTTCTGCTTGGACAGTGATTTGCAGCTTTTCACTGCAGTAATGCAGTGATAGGTCTTGAAGCCACTGGATAGCGCACCTCAGAGTGACATCACGTTTATTTCCAGCAATAATTGAAAACTTAAGCCTTCAACGTGCTCTGAGAAAACCTCCGAGTCCTCGTGACACAGTGACAAACTGTTGTTGGTAGAAAATCATGTTGAGTTCGTAACCCTGAGTTCGCCCCGTTGGTGAACGTTTCCAACGCGTTGCTCGTCTGTCCTCAGTGGCCGGACGGGGACGTGGCAGAGGACGCGGCCGTGGCAGAGGAAGGGGACGAGGACGAGGCGGTCCCAGGAGATGATCCCCCGGCCGATGAGCCGCTCGTCACGACCTCGCCGCTGTTTGTACAGGACTTTTTTTTTTTCTTGAAAGAAACGATTTGTGAATTTCGGCGTTCTTTTCTGTCTCTTTGTTTTTCTTATTTTGTACATTAAAATGTTCCTGAAGAGGACAAACTTGTCTGTGGGTTTCAGTTCTGTTCTGCACCAACTTAACACAAAGTGATGAAACCACTTTGTATTCAGAGAATGATTACAAATGGTTCGTGTTTTTCCATTTAATGTCTCATTAATTTCATTACCTGGAAAATGAATAATTGACGGCCTCAAACAGAACTTCAGAAAATCTATCGTTCTCTGTCACATCCTGCTTTCCTGCATTGATACTGAGCTTTAATAAAGCTGAATTTACGATAGTAAGCTGTAAATCTTCAATTGGGGTCTGAATACATTGTCTTACAGCTGGATATTAATTATTCGTGCTACGTCGGTGGCGGCCGCTGGGTGGTGCTGTGTTCCCACATCACATCCCTGCGTTTCACCTGTCGTACAAACTCCTTTTGGCCTCTTAGCGGCTGTCGTCATAACTCATCTTCTGCATGATAAAGACGTTCAGTTTATCTTTACGTTTTCAGAGAGAATTCGACGCTTCAGAAACTGCCGGGTGCTTTTATTTTGAAGGCTACTGTGTGTCGGTGTGTTTTTTTCCACGTCTGTTGGCTTCATTTGAATGTTCTGGCACATCAGATATTAAACAAAGGTCCTCGGCCTTTTTCAGAGGAAATCTCAGAGAAGCCAAAAGCTCGTCTGTCATCCCCTTAGATGCTGGATGACTGGACCTCCAGCAGAACTGAACCACTTGTTGATGACAGTCGCCCTGCTCCAACCTGTTGGTCTCGCAATCGAAGTTTGAACCACAGGGCGGCGTATTGAGTCACTCACAGGTGCAGCAGCGCCACTGGAAGCACAATGGAGCCGAGCAAGGCAGCACAAACACCTGTGGCCACCCCCACTCCACTGAAAGCAGCGTGTTCCACTGACCCACGGGGCATTTCGGGACTTCCTGTCTCCTTTGGGATTCGTGGCATCTATTCCTGTTGGCAAATTGCATTTCCTCTTTGAGGACAGTGGAAGCATTGAGCCGACCCCAGCGGAGCTGAAGCGCAACGTCCCATTTCACTCCTGTCCTCACTGACCCCGGCGTGACCCTTGAAGCACATGGCCGACTTTGTACTCGGCACGTCCAGTCGGCCCAACGATGTCGGAGCCGCATGCAAACACCCAGGAAAGTCTCGATTTTCCACCAACGGGAAGTTCACGGCTCAATTGGATGAGCTATTTCGAGTCTCCCTGGAGGCCATTCGCATGACCATACAGCCTGAATCTGAATGTTTGGTTCCCTTTTTAAGAACCACCCAGAGGACCAGTCGGGAGAAAGCCCTTCAAAATAATGCAGAGCGTGAAAATCGCTCTTCCTTTGTCAATAAAAACGCGGCATTTCCGACCACGCCGCTTGACGAACTCGCTGTCCGACGAGGCCTCGTAAAACGCAAATAAGAGACACGCACGCGGGCCCGGATGAAGCCGAGCGGCGCGTCGCCACTGCAACACAACGGGAGTCATACGACCGAGGTGGCTGCAGGCTGACTCTGCGTGTTCCTCTCGCCGGTCATTCGGAGCCGGGCTGATCTGCACGCCCCATTAACTGAACTTTGCGGAATGATTCCCTCGCGATCGGGGCGGATCGCATGCCAAATGAAATTGTCACGGTTGAAGCGGGCGAGAGTTGAGTGTGACAAAAGCTTAAGGGCTAATCAACAAAACAATTCAATAAGCCCTCCAATCTTAATCTGCTGCGTTGAGACCGGCAGGAATGCAGCGACCGTCTGAATACCCAGAGACTGCGTGAAGACGCGTCCCGTACGTTGCGGTCTCTTCCGGAACTCTTCAGCTGGGGTTTGCTTTTTAACAGCGACGGCCCGTTGAACCATTGCAGCGGCATGGAGGCTTTTGGCCCACTTATGACTTCCTCTGCTCGTACTTCTGACCCTGTCCCACTTGTCTCCGAGCTGATAAAGGCAGTAATCCGAGATCAACGCAATAACTCACGCGTTCAAGTTTATGATGTTGATGAGCCGCACAATCACGGAGGAAAACATTCCTCGCACGCCGCACCTGACCTGACAACAAGATCGTCTTTTTGCAGTTCGCTTTCGGTGAGCGCCCGAAGAGCTGGTGAAGCCAAGACGAGCTCGTCATGCTGAGGAAAGTCAAGTTTCACCCAAACAGATGGGATTCACTTAGACTCTGTTGATGATACTTGCTTGAGAAGCTTTGGTAACTCGTTGAGAGTCTCCTGGACCTCCATATTGGCGGCTTTGATAACAGCAATAGCAGCGTATGAGCTTCCTGAAATATTCAGGTTGGAGGTTTTAGGCCCTAAAGACCTGGACAAAGCAGCTCCTGCTGTCCGCTGAAGGCTCCTGTCTGGAACAAAGGTGAGAGTGAGCTGTGAGACAGGTGGGTTCATCCTGGGTCCATCCTGACTGGACACTGACTGAGGTCAGACGTTAAACATTTCACCGCTGCTTCAAAAGCGAAGCGATTCGGAGGCAACTTTATTGTTAACTTTAAAGTTAGGAAATAAAAGTTAAACTTTCATCCACCGTTTACAGATTAAGGCACTTGTGCAACTGGTGCACCTGAGTGTTTGGCCCGGTGTAAACAGCCGCGGGGGGCTGATGGGCCGAGCGGCCTTCTATGGAAACTTTACGCTTATGTAACTCGAATAAACAGCGCACGGCGTTCGCGGCCTCTGCGATGTTCGGAAATACATATTTGGTGCGATCTCCCAAATGCCGGCCGGCGATTGGCGGAACTGAACGCTTGGTCCCGCCCCCTCGGGGCCGTTGATTACCTTGTGCGCTTCCCTCCGCCGCTCGTCCCCAGTAGTTCCACCCACCGCTCCGAGAGCACACAGCCGAGCCGACGCCGCGCCGAGCCCCAACATATGGCCCAAGCAGCCCTCTTCCTTTCTTTCATCGTTGTGCCCACTACTCTTTAAAAATTCCGCCGAAAAAGAGAAGACGATTTTCCAAAACCTTCTGGCCGTTATCTCACGTGAGTACCGAGCGCCGCTGGCCGGGACTTCCGTGGGTTCGGCGGGCGGACGTAACATGGCGGGCTGCTCTTTCTGCCTTCTTGCCACACATGAAGAGCGATTCATTGCGTGTGGCTGCGACCCGGTGGCTCCCCGCCGGATCCCGGCCGAGGGGAGGCCGCGCCAGCGCCGCGACGCTCGCGGGCGGCTCGTGTCGCTGGGAACGGCTGTTTCGGGGCCACTCGACAAGTCTGGCGCTAACGTAAGCGTCTTCGACGTGCCGCTGACACACCGAGCTCCCCGTTAGCGGCTCTCCGGTTGCCATTTCTCTGTCGGCAGCGCCATTTTTCGCCGCCACCCCGCTCTCTGTCGCCCGGGGTCCACCGGACCCGCTTTGGGGGGACCGGAGCGGGGTCCGGTGGAGGTTTTACACCGTTAGTGACGCATTGTAACGATATCTCATTTGTCAAGTTGACACTGTTTTCACTCTCGCCGCGCATGCGCGCTTGAGCTCGCGATTACTGCACATTTACCCTGAAATGATGCCGAAATAACGAGGGAAACCCGCCGTTTTGCGAAAGAATTTGCTGTCACACTCGGTGTAAACTGCTTCGGGTCTATTTCACCACCAATCCCAGTTGAATACGGAGATAACGGAGTTAAAGTTCAATCAAAACAGTGTCATGGCGGAGAGGACGACCAGTGTGAGTGTTAGAACTCATTATGTGTTTGGACCTGTTGTAATATATTCTTCATATCACCGTTTTACAAGCACAGTTTTAAGAGCATGTTTTGGGTGATAAAGGTCATGTAATGTGTGTCACTAAACCAGTAACTGTACTTGTTTTCTACTTAGTTTTTGTCTGTCACTTTAACACGTCATTTTAGCAATTGACTGACTGGTGTCCAGCTGGCCGGCAGTGTGACCCGTTCTGTTGATGCTGCAGTCTTCATCATCTTGTGGTTTTTCCAGATAACAACTTTTAAGTGGAGACAAGTGGAATTTTTCCCTGTGGTAACCCTCAACTCTTGTCTGTGTGTGTGCGCAGGGCTCCCCCGTCTCTGCACAGGTGTATGAGCGCTACCCAGAGGGCCTAGGGGCGGCTCTTTACCGGGAGCACTTTGACTTCAACGCTGAGCCGCCTTGGGATCCTAGCTGATAGCGGGACAGGTCCATCTCCCGACTTGTCCATGTAAGCTTCCCATTTCGGTCCCCGGCTGCGTCCGTACGCTCGATCTTCCGTGGACGTCCCCTGTGCTGACGTGTTTTCTCTCTCGCTGTCTCCTCTGCAGTTTGTTGCATACCGGCAGGACCCATTGGCTCAGTCGTGACCCTTTGACTCGTTTATCTGATCTTTATGATTGTCGGCTTAGCGGAATACGGTTGAGATGAAAGGACTCGCTGACAAACCCGGCTACATCATTGAGCTCCTGGAGGGAGGAGTGACCCTGGAGGATGTCATCGACGGACACATCGGCGAACAGACTTTGGTCAGTGCGGCCGCCGAAGCCTTTCGATCGCCGCCTGGTTGCGTGCGGCCTGCCGGCGGCCTGCCGGCAGCCTGCTGGCTGGGGAGCGCCGGGCTGACCTGTTGTGGTTCCTCAGGTGGAGAAGAGCGCGTTTGCGGTGGGCGACCTCGGCGCCCTGATGCGGCAGCACGTGCGCTGGCAGAGCGCGGTGCCCCGGCTGCAGCCCTACTACCCGGTCAAGTGCAACAGCAGCCCCGCCGTCATCGAGGTGCTGGCCTCCCTGGGCCTGGGCTTCGTCTGTGCCAGCAAGGTAGCCGCGCCCGTCGCCCTCTGATCAATTAAGCCCGCGGTGCTTCATCCTCTTACGAAATGCTTCGTTGTTGGTGACGATTACATCACCGCCACTCGCTTGATTGCTTTGACGTTCGCCTGCTGGTCTTATGCAACGCCGCCGTGACGTTTTCGACGGTTTCAACGAGGGTTTTCGACTCGCTCGCGCTCATTTCCCTCGACTTGTGTGTGGCCGTCCCTCCAGGCGGAGATGAGCCTGGTCCTGGAGCACGGCGTGCCCCCGGAAAACATCGTCCTGTCGGCCGCTTTCAAGCAGCTGGCGCTCGTCAAGCACGCGGCCAAGAACAACGTGCAGCATCTCGTGTGTGAAAGTGAGGCCGAGCTGTCCAAGATAGCCCGGCTGCATCCACACGCGAAGTAAGTCGGCAGACGCCCCCCCTCTCCCCTCCACAGTCGCCGTGGTAGCTGCTCTGTACTACATCAGCTCTCGTACTTTTGCACTGGTCGCAGGTTGCTGCTGCAGCTGACCACGGAGGCTCAGGCGGCCGAGACCAGCATGGCCTTCGGCTCCTCCCTGAAGAGCTGCCGGCACCTGCTGGAAGCCGCCAAGGAGCTGGGAGTCCAGGTGGTGGGGGTCACCTTCCACATCCCCAGCTCCTGCCAGGACCTGCAGCAGGCCTACACGCACGCTCTGTCGGACGCCCGCTGCGTGTTCGACATGGGAGTGAGTGCTGCGCGCCGAATGCTCCCACCTGGAGTGAAACAGTGTCGCTTCCTCAGTTGCTGAGCTGCCGCTCGTTCCTGTCGTCTCTCCTCAGGTGGACCTGGGTTTTAACATGAACGTCCTGGACGTCGGAGGAGGTTTCACCGGCTCGGAGTTCCAGCTTCAGCAGGTAAAACGTCGCGACGCTCTGAGGGGCCCTTGGGCCGCTCGCTCGGTGTCTGAAGGCTCCTTCTGCGTTGAAGGTGGAGTCTGCGGTCAGGCCGCTGCTGGACGCCTACTTCCCCCAACTGTCCGGCGTGCAGGTGTTGGCCCGGCCGGGCGGCTTCTACGTGGCCTCGGCCTTCAGCCTGGCCGTCAACGTGATCGGCAAGAAAGTGGTGACGCGGCGCTGGGAGAGGCTGACTCCAGGTCGGACGCCGAGATCGCCCTCGATAAGCGCAACAAAAGCCGCAGCTGCCGGAGGGCCTTCTGTTCGGGACACGCGGTCACTCGCTGCGTTTCTTTCCAGGCGAGGACAATGAGGACGTGGAGTTCCTCTACTACATGAATGAGGGCGTCTACGGTCCATTCAGCCGCAAGCTGCTGGGAAACGCCATCGCTGCGCCATCCGTGCACAAGGTTAGTGGGCCTCCGCCCCAGAGAGCCGGCCCCGTTGGGCGTGAATGGGGGGGCGGGGGAAGGGGGGTCGCGCTTTCGGCACATTCAGGAGGAGGGATCCGAGCGGGCGACTGACGAGCTCGACTTGGGAGCCTTTGTGCTCGACCCGTCGGGCCCCTTCCGGCCGATTCCGCTCTCTGCCGTCACCGTTTGCTCTCCGACACTTCGACCCTTCTGCAGACGAGCCGCTCGGCCGCTCTGAGCTCAAAGACCGGGAATGTGTGGTGATAAAGTTGCTCGGTTTCAGTCGCTCCGCTGGACGCTCTATTTGCAGCATGTGTTTGTTTGAGTGACTTCACGGCTATTTATAGTGACTTGAGTCACACTCATGACGGCTGGAATTTAGCTGTCGGGTCCTGCGGCGCTCTGAGATTATTCAGGATTACGCTCGGGCGCTCCGATCGCGTCTGCGCCTCCAAACCGGCCTGTTTTTATTTGGAACTTCCAAACGATGTATTCTCAAACCGGACGGTTTCCACTGAAAACGAATGAACTAAGATAATTAGTTGCCGACCGGACGCCACGACCAGACGCCGGTGTGCCTCGGGATGCCTCGTCGGGCCTAAATCTCACCTGTCGTGTCCAGCACAACTGCGCCGAGGAGGCCGCGTACCCCAGCAGCCTGTGGGGCCCGACGCTGGACCAGCTGGACCAGGTGGTGGAGCGCTGCCTGCTGCCCGAGCTCAGCGTGGGAGACTGGCTGCGCTTCTCCAACATGGGCGCCAGCGGCCTGGAGGAGCTCAGCTCGTCCCAGCTGCCCGTCTACTACACCGTCTCCCCCTCCGACTGGTGAGTGTGGCGCCAGCGAGCCAGCCAGCGAGCCCCGGGTTCGGGCCGTCGGCGCCAGCTGACTGTGGCGTTGTCGCCCTCAGGTACG
>JASSRZ010000054.1:11067313-11080919 GCA_032164315.1 Malacoctenus gilli | reverse complement strand
GCCAGCGAGCCAGCCAGCGAGCCCCGGGTTCGGGCCGTCGGCGCCAGCTGACTGTGGCGTTGTCGCCCTCAGGTACGAGATGCAGGAGGCCGGCGTGGCTCTGGACGGCGCCGTGAAGACCTTCTCCGTGCTGCAGTACAGCGCCTAGCCGCCCCGGGCCCCCGTCTCGCTCCGGTCTCGCACACAGCCGCCTTTCCTCCGCTTTCACCGTGTGAGAAGAGGGGTCAGCGCGGCGCTCGGGACGGGGGCGACGCGCGGTCAACATTCCAGCCACCTCGGAAAACGCCGCAGTGTCCTGATATTTCTTCCAGAATTTGCCCTTTTTGTGACCGTCAGAAACGCGAGACGGTCGTCGTTCCCTCCATTGTCCAAAAGGCACCGGGAAGACGATCCCAGTGTTGCTCCTCCCTCCCTCCTCCAAGGAACCTGAAGCGACGTGACCGTATGCAACAAAACGGACGACTCTTTGGAGATGGCGCCGCCCGCCACGCGGCGGGCGCTCCGTTTCCCAAATTAAATTCAGTTTACAAATTCTACGATCGATTCGCACCGATGAAACGTGTTGCCGGCAGCCGCGCCGCGCCGCGCGGCCGTCTGCGGCTGCCGTTCCAAGTGCGTTGGACTGCGTGGACTCGGTCCCGCCGCCTCCCAGCGAAACTCTGACAATGATGTAAGCTGTTTCTGTCGTACTCCGCCTTTTTATTTATTGGATGCAGATTTTAGCGGGCGCCTTGGGCGTCCCTCCTTCGGTGCGTTTCTTTGCCGTGGCCCATCCAAACAGTGTTTTCCTCGGAAGATGGCGTGTTTTTCCCCGTTCTTTTCGTTCGTCCGTCTGTTTTCTTTTTTAACGCTACGTGGATGACGACGTGTGCCGTGTTTGCCAGCCGTGGTTTCCCTTTACCGGAAAGGCATGACGAAACCGCCGAGCAGAGTCCTTTTCCCGCTGAGCCGTCGCTCGAATACCGGGAAGCGTCACGTTAACGCACTCGCGCCTCCTGAACGCCGGGAGGGCCGTCTGGTTGAAAATGCACAAAATCTTTTGTAGGATCGAACTAAAAATACTGTGATTGTCCACCGACGCCGCCGGAGCCTCCGGATCCCGTCTGCGCCGCGTCCCGACGGGGTCGGAAGCTCGGAGCCTTTTCCGAAGCGTCCGCGATCCGTCGGCGGCGAGGCCACGCCCGCGTCTCGTCGCGCGCCGAGCGGCACGCGTTCCAACTCGTGGCAGACTTTCCTCATGCCTCTCTGAAGTGATGACACGCATCATGCAAGTCTCTTGTACAGCTACATGTTTAATATTAAAGGAGATCCGACTCGAACGCAGTTTTTAAAGAATCCTGCCCTTGTGTGTTACAAGTGACTAATGTATTAATTACTTGCTTGTCGAAGGCACTAATGGACCATAGCCTGTTTTTTGACTGTAAAATTGTGCTTGTTAAAGTAATGAAAGTGATTAATTTAATACATTTCTGACTGAAATCATAAGGACTGCCTGCGTGGTTTTTGGGTGTGGAGCAGGTGGGGAGGGGGGCAGCAGGAGGAGGGGGGGGGCCCACCTTTTTATTGGATCTGTGTACTTTATCTGCCATTTTAAACCAAAGTGTTTGAGAATCAAGGTGCACAGTGTCATGATGAGGGGTTCAGAGCCCCCGGGGGACCACCGTCCTCCTACGGTACTTTATATTACGGTTACATTACACTCCATCTGTCACGTGACCCCAAAGCTGCACTCTAGAAGTCTGAAATCGGCTCCCGTGCCTCCAACCGATCCTGACAGGAGCTCGTCTTAACGAGCACGCCGAGTCAGCAGACGGGTCAGGAGTCGCTCACCTTTCGACCTCCACGTGTGGAGAAAGTTGGGTTGTAAAACGGCAGAAAAGGAGCTCTTCTCAAGAGTAAACGATCAAGTAGCGCCTGAGATAACGAGCCGCTCTCCCTTCCTGTCAATGATTCACTCGTCCTGCAGAAAGGACCTGGTGGGTGCAGGAAAGCTGCAGTCGTTGAGACGAGCTGGAGGGAAGCGTGAAGGAGTCGCCGCTGTGTGTTGGGTCTCTGTGGGTCACTGTGGCCGAGGACCGCATGATGACTGGACCAGAGGTCAGTGGGGTCCCGGGTTTTACCTGCCTCTGTTTTCAAGAAAGACTCACCGCGGAGGACCGTCTCCGATCATCGCCAGAGAACGACCGTCAGCAGAAGCACCGAAACGAAACGCTTCTTCGAGCTGCTTGGTGCCGCAGGACCAAGGTCCTGCTGTTGTCCTCTGCAGCCAGAGTTTGCATGTTCTCTCCGTCTTCAACGGTCTGAACGACTCTCCAACCGCCCCCCCCCGAGCTGCTTCCTGACACAATTATCTCGCAGAGAGCTGCTGGCAGGTGTCGAGTGAGGTGACGGCCGTCGTTATTCATCACAGACACACTCAAGTCCAGGAAATTAAAAAACGTCTCGTCTGCACGTGTCTGTCGGGACGAGCTAATAATCCAGGCTAAGTAAAGTCTGAAGCGCATCGTAGGTCAAAGGTCAGTCCCAGAGGTGAAGCGTTGCATCGTCACGATGCAAATGTCGATTGTTTGTGAAAGTTTAAGACGCAACGGAAGTGAGTGCGGCGAATGTCCCCGAACAACTTCAGCCACTTGAACGTCGAAAACGTGGAGCAGAACTTGAGGCGAAGCTTCTGTTCGGAGCGGCGAACTCGCCGCCGCCGCCGGTCGCTCGCCATTTTGGTCACTCGGGGCTGCTAGTTGAAGCTAGGCGAACTGGAGGAATCAATTAGCCATTTGACCAATCAGGATCGTCCATCCAGACAAAATGAAGGCTCTCCATAATTGGTTGGGGAAAAAGTTGCATGACATGACGTCACAGCCCGAGGCCCGCCCATTTAGCTCATTTTCTCGACATCCTATTGGTTGGCCTTAGTCATGTACCACGTGACAGCCAGTAGGGGAACACACAAGCCACGCCCACTGCCTAGCTATTTGCTGTGGATCCTGGGATCCACACCTGGCAGGTCAAACCTGGCGGGGGAGCCTTGAACTCGACCGCCACAGGGGGTCACCTGACCCCGCTGCAGGCACGCGGGGGGCGTCGGAGGGCCGCTGAAAACTTACTGAGCTTTTAGGAGGAGAAGTCTCTGATTGGTCAGTTTGAGAAGTATGCAAATGAGGCAGTACGTCAGATCCTGAACTACAGCGCCATTTTTTCCTCAACGGGGGAAGAAAGGGACAAAAGCTGTAGAAATATAACTTAGCGGCGGACTCGCGCTGCCTCCCGCCACCGTGCGCGTCGGTTCGCGGGGTTTGTCCGGCGGTGCGTGCGGGCGGAGGATGCTGCTGCTCGGATGAGCGCGCGGCGGCGGCGGCGGCGGCAGACGCAGCTCTACGACACACACACACTCACACTCACACACACACATACACATACACACAGACAGTTGCGGGCCGGTGGAAGTGGCGCTGTGAGCGGTGTCGGAGGAGGAGGCGCCGCCGCGACAACCGCCGTCAATCCGCGCTGAAACCCGGACCAGGTAAATATGTGCGGGAGACTGCGGGCGGGCGTCCCGCGGCGGGCGTCCCACGGCGGGCGGGCGGGCGGGCGGGCGCGCTGAGGGCGGCGCGGCGCGCCGGCGCGCTGCTGTCAGGAGGCTTTTTATGACTTTAGTGCGGCCGGCAGACGCACCGCGGCGTTAGCACGCGGCGCAGCTGCGCGAGGAGGCGGCTCGTGTTTGTACAGGTGATCTACTTGACACACTTCGAGCTCCGCGCAGGGAGCGCGCCGCCCGTGCCCAGAGGCGCCGTGCATGAGCTGAGCCGATGCACAGCGTGCACTTGTGTCACAGCCACGCGTGTGCACATGGACCGTCCGCGCTCAGTGTGGATGTGGGGACTGGTGATGCTGCTCCAGATGACAGCTCGCCGTTGGAGCGGCGCGACGTGTGCACGCTGCAGGCGGCCGCCGCGCCGCGCGGCCACGTGCATCCTTTAATGTTTATGGACGTAAACATGAGGAGGAGACATTTATTGCAGAGGGAGACGAACGTCTCCAGCCGTACGAGGGAGTCACGTCAGGATAATCTGACCTTTTTCTCACCTCTTACTGTACATTTGCGCATCACTAAAGCCCGGGGACGCGGGTTCGAATCCCAGATGCGGCAGTTTGTCAGAGGAAGGATGGAGGCACAACCCTGAACCAGGAAACGAGTTTCGTGAAGCCAAGTCAGCCCCATTTCAGGACTAGTATATTAAATTCAGGACTGGGAATGTTTTTCAGGGTAACTGCAATGAAGCTGAACAGAACCACTTTCATCCCGTCATCTCTTTGCCGTGTTCACGGCCTCTAACCGGTCAAACCGTCTTTCCTTCCCAGGCCTGAGTGGAAACATGTATCAGGTTCCAGTTGGGAATCTTGAGAAGATCCGAAAAGCTCGCAAAGCAGTCAAAAGCATCCTGAGTGAGATCGGCCTGGAGGACTGTCAGAACCTGCTCAAGGTATGTCGCACCGTGGACCTCGGTGAACTGGGTCAGACCAGTGACGGAGATGCGCATCAGGTGTTTGGGTGCGTTTGATCCTGTTGGACTCCCGTCCGCCCCGGCTGCTCAGCGTGACTTCAGTCAGCTCGTCAACAGTGAAACGTCTCAGGGGTCGCTTGGTGTGTGGGGGAGATTTCAGCCTGAAAGAATCAATCCCGGGCGTTTTTTTTTGTGGACGAGACTGAATACAGTGACCAGAGGTGGTCCGCTGTCGTCAGTGTGTGGGGGGGTTTGGGTTTGAGGGGGGCTCGCTGTGGCTCGGACGCCGACTGGCGATGGTCGTGATGAAAAAAGGAAACGACGCCCACGTCGGATTTCAGGGTCACTCTCTGGCCGGTAATTATCGGTGTTGCTTGAAAGGCTGTTTCTTGTACATCCAATGTGATGAACGCACGTCTGTCAGGTTGATGCCGAGTCCAGACGCCAACACGAGCCGCTCCTTCGTCACCGTTTGTCACATATGGCCCATATTTGTGAAATTCGTACACGTGTACTGCAGTAAACGTGCTACGTGGCTTATTTGTTGACGGCCGCATCGAAAAGGAAGCCGTCCGGCCTTTTCTCTCTGGTTGTTATGGCAACAGGTGGGGCCCGGGGGACATGATGTCACCCGTTACGTCTCGGCTGTCCCGATGGAAATGTCACACTGGTGCTTTTTCGTAATATACGGGAAAACACGTTGTATCACATCAGCTTGAAGAAGTGTCCCAGGAAGGTTCTGAACGGCTGCACAATGATGAGTCTCAGCTGTTCTGCAGGCACAAAGGCTTCGTAATGGGAGAGTTGGGGCGGGTGCGCTGGGTCCCAACGGGGGGTCGGGGACCCCTCTGGGGGTGCAAGGGGGCAGTTTGTCGCTGTATGGCTTGACTGAGATGTTCTGGGGAATCGGAGGTCGAATGAGGGTCCGATTGGTGTCGGGGGGCTTCAAGAGAGCAGGTGAGGGAGGGAGGGAGGGAGAGCAGCCGTGCCGCTGCTGGTCCTGCGGCGCTCGAAGTGTCGGCCCTCGGGCCCAAGTTCAGCTTCCAGACTGCTGAGTCAGAGAGCTAAAGGAGCTAGCGCTGAAGCTAACATGTGCGTCAGTCGAGGAGGAGTCTCCTCGGGAGGAGGGGGGCCTTTGAGGGGCGTCGTGTGGGTCGAACCCAGTGTCTCCATAGATCACATGTGGGTGCGAGAATGAGTCGAAATCCCATGAACTTCCGGTTGGAGAAAACGCAGGTTTCCGGTCTGTTTCTTGGGAATCGTGGTGGAAAAAAGTCGTTTTCTGTCCTCAAGCGCGTGCAGGTGACTGAGTAACCTGGAGAAGTTAAAGTGACACTCGAGGCAACGGTGAGGTTTCCTCTGAGCTGCCGACTGTTGTCGCGGAGACGCTCAGCCTGATGGGAAGTCTCAGCGCGACGGCCTCCGGTCTCTCCGAGACGATTCGTTCCGAAACAGACGGCGCATTGATGAACGTGTGACTGAAGTTCTTTTGGCTGAATTCAACGTATCGCTGACCAATCGCATTGGATTCATTGACAGCGCAGGAAACCAGCGGAACTGTGCGCCGCGGGGCGTCGCGCTGAAGTCAACAGCTGTGCTCTCGATTGTGTCGCACTGTTTGTTTTTCCATCTGATTCTGTTTGGCGAGAAGCCGCACGCGGAGGTAGCAGTTTGCACTGCTGCCTGCGATGGAGGATGACTTGTGTGTTTCTGCCTAGAATCTGAACGAAAGCGCAGAGAAGAACTCGGAGGACGAGGAGGAAGAGGAGGATGCCTTCCAGGAGACCGAGTGGAGCGACTTCACGGACGGCTTCAGCAGCCGCATGCGCAAGAAGGTGACCGAGCTGAAGTGTTTGTCGTCCGTCCGTCCGTCCGGCTGCACTGACCGCCGCCGCTCTGCTGTCTCCGCAGTGGCCGTACCGCTCCAGATCGCTGTGCTGCATCCTGTGCAAGTACTCGTCCCAGAACATCTACAACTTCAGGAGCCACGTGTCGCGCTGCCATGCCTACGTGCAGACTTACTGCGCGCTGGCCTCCTGCTCCCAGTGCCTCTACGTGGGCAACCCCAAGTTGGTCAAGAAGCACATGCTGTTCTTCCACACCAAGCACACCTCGGTCATGCCCACCTTCCACCGCGGCAACGAGCGCTACCAGTGCCGGCGCTGCGGCTTCCCGGCCGCCTCCATCTTCGCCATGAAGAAGCACATCATCCTGAAGCACCTGGAGGCGCTGGCGGAGCAGTACATCGGCTACAGGCTGCAGGTGCACGGCGCCGCCACCACCAAGGTCTACTGCTGCAAGGTGTGCAAGGTGAACGCCGGCTCGCTGGACCAGATGCTGCACCACATGCTGGTGGAGCCCTCGCACTACTCGGTGAGCACGCAGGTGCAGAGCATGATCTACGAGAACAAGACGTACACCATCAAGCCCACTCCCAACGGCAACGGCATGTTCGTCACGTTCCCGAGCATCGCGCCCAAACCGCAGCAGCCTCAGCTCTTCAACAGCAAGTCGCTGGTGCTCCCGGCCAACGGGCAGCCGGCCGGCACGGTGGTGGCCGTGCAGCAGCTGCAGGGGGCCCCCAACAGCGCCACCCTGATCTGCGCCCCCGGGAGCAACCAGGCCTTCCTGCCCCCTCAAGCCTCGGCGCTGGTGCAGCTGGCCAGCGCCGAGGCCAAAGGCTTGCTTCAGCCCGGCGCCACCATCGCGCTCCGCAGTGCGCTGCCGCAAGGCACGTCCATGGTGCAGCTTCCCACCGTGTCCAACGTGGCCGTGAAGCAGGCGCCGGTGACGTTGGCCAGTCAACCGCAGGTGCAGCAGGTGGTGTTCCCGGCCGGACAGCAGGCCGGCGCGGCCGCGCCCAAGCCGCCCGCCGCCGGCGCCGCCAGCGCGGCGACCAGCCAGAGCGCGCTGAAGGGCACCATGCTGACGTCGCAGTCCCTCCTCAGCCACCTCATCCCCACGGGCAACAGGGTCAACGGCATGCCCACCTACACCTTTGCGCCTCTGCAGGTGGCGATGCCGGCCCCCCAGAGCGCCACGGCCGTCCCCAAGCCCTCCGAGCAGCAGGGCGGCTCCTCCCCTCAGACCAAGAAGTGGATCACCTGCCCGCTCTGCAACGAACTCTTCCCCTCCAACGTGTTCGACATGCACACGGAGGTGGCCCACCAGATCAAGTTCAACTCCAAGTCGGAGAGCGTGGCGGCGCGGGCGGCCTTCCTCAAGAAGATGCCCGACAAGACGGTGAAGTGTCTGACGTGCAAGATCCTGCTGTCGGAGAAGAGCGTCTTCCAGCACCTGCTGCACGGCCTCAACTGCCTCTACTGCTCCGCCCTGTTCTTCTCCATCAAGCAGCTGGTGGAGCACGTCCGCCAGCACAACCCCACCAGCAAGGCCTACTGCGACTTCCTGCGGCAGAAGTACCGGGTGTACTCCAAGGGCGCCGGGGGGATCCTCTTCCCCTACTTCGACGTCACCACCAACGCGCCCAAAGAGGTGCTGGGCGACAGCGAGGTCAACCTGGCGCTGGTCACCAACTCCCTGGACCTCATCTTCTTCAAGCTGAAGCCCAGCAGCCTGATGGAGATCTGCCCGGCGCCGGCCAAGATCAACAGCTCCTACTGTCCCTTCTGCGACGAGAAGTTCCACCACGAGCCCGACCACGTCCAGCACCTGAAGCAGAAGCACTTCGTGGCGCCCACCATCCACGCCATCCTCAAGACGGAGGCCTTCAAGTGCATCTACTGCAACGGCGTGTACACGGGGAAGGTCACGCAGCAGGCCGTGATGCTGCACATCCAGAGGTGCCGATGCTCGCCCAAACAGCAGCAGCAGCCGCCGCCGCAGCCACAGCCGCCGCAAGCGCAAGCGCCACCGCCTCCGCAACCGCAACAGCCACTGCCACTGCCACCGCCTGTCAAACCCGCCGCAGTGCTGCAGCAGCCCCTCCAGCAGCTGCCCAAAGCCGCCCAGCCCTTCGGCCAGCCGTCGGGACTCTACTTCCTCCAGGTCCCGCCAGGGCTGACGGTGAAGCCGGCGTTGGCCCCGGCCCGCGTGGTTCCGGCAGTGCCGGCCCAACCGCAGCGGCCGGAGACCCAGGCGGAGCTGCAGTCCAAGAGGAGGCTGGAGGCGGCGTGGCGGGAGGTCATGGAGGCCAACAAGCGGGAGCGAGAGGAGAAGGCGGCCATCCGCAAGAAGCGGGAGCAGGAGAAGATGCTGCCGCCGCCGCCGCCGCCGCCGCCCCAACCCGCGGCGGCGGCCGAACCCGAAGCCCCGCCCACGTTCGACCCCACCGTCAAGCTGGCGCTGGAGCCCACGCAGGTGGAGCGCCGCTGCGGCGACAAGGGCAAAGAGTTCATCTCCAGGTACTTCAACGTGAACCCGTACGCGACCAAAGCCGAGACGGACGAGCTGTGCAAGAGGCTGTCGGTGTCCAAGGCCGAGCTGTCGGCGCTCTTCAGCAGGAAGCGCAGCCGCTGCCTCAAGAGCCTGAAGAAGAACTCGGCGGCCATCCTGCTCGGCTTCAAGATGGCCGACCTGAGCAAAGTCAAGCACAACCTCATCATTCCCGAGCAGCAGCCCGTCGACGTCCCGGAGCGGCTCTCCGAGGAGCCGTCGGCGGCGGCGGCACAAACGCCCAGGATCCACGCTGCGGCGCCGACGCCTGGCCGCGAACCCCAGCGAAGCGAGGACGGTGGGGGTGGGCCCCCGCCGCCGCCGCCGCCGCCAACGGAAGGACGTGGGAACGGCGGAGTCGCGGACGGCGAGCCGATGGTGGTGAACGCGCCGGAGTGACGGGAGCAGAACCGCTGCCGACGGCCCTCTAACGGTGGGTTCGGGCGTTGGATCATGTAGCCCTCATCTCCCCAGTCTGGCTGCTGCTGGCGGTCCTCGTCTACATCAACTGGACGCCGCGCTGCGGCACCTGTGGAGCATCAAATGAGGGTACGAGTACCTTCTCGTACCACACTGTATCGCAGTATTTAAAGAGAATCTCTATCAGCGACCTTGGACTTAACTCGCCTCACATCTTTGCCCCAATCGCTGCTTTTTTTGCACCCTTTATTTATCCCTTTGTTCCAATCTTCCTTCTTCAGCCTTTACGTTTCCTTGTTTTGACTTATTGAGCGGTTCGCCGTTCGAAAGGGACCTTTCTTCCTCGCTCTCGCCTGCGGACTTCCGAGTCTGACGTTCCGTGTTGCAGTTCGGAAGCCAAACGAGCGGTCTCGCCGGAGGACGGGCCGGTTGCTGGCCTGGGCCGTTAGTTCCATTGTGGGATGAACTTCTGATTTGTGCCATTGTGAGTCCAACATATTCCCATAGACGTGTGGATATTTGACCTAGAGATGTACCAGATAGGAAACCGTTCTTGGGTGTTCCCCATGCAGACGACAGCTGCTTTTTGTACTATACTTGTATTTTCTAATATTGCCAGAGTATGAAAGAAGTTGGGAGAGAGACGAGCGCTCGCTGTCCGCGGCCACTGTGTTGTAAAAAGATGAAGTGGTGTTTTACATACGACTCATTTTTATTTTGTAATAAAAGCTGTAACTTCGGATTAAGTTTCCTGGAAGAACCCGGATCTATGTTTAGTTTTTCACATGTAAACTCGGAGCCCCGTCGTTTCCTTTCACCTCCAGAGCACAACAAGCTGGTTGCAGTTCAATAAAAAGGCTGACAAGAGTGGAGTCTGCAGGCTGCTTTAATCGTCCGTCCACGCACATCAGTCCGAGACCAGATTCGGGTTGGACCTGCAAAGAAACCACAAAGAACTGCTAATAAATAATGGCCACCAACGAGGAGCGCCGGCCTTCGTTGGGAGCAAGCAGCTGTCCGACATTTCTTCGTGCTATTTTTCAGAAACGGCTGTTTGTGCCGTTGCGTCCAGGTCGATTGTCGGGACGTTTCCGACCCTCTGGAGGCGACGCCCAAACTCGCTCCTCGCGTGGCGTCTACTTGGCGCTTTGGATTTGATCGAGGATGGAGGGGCCGCTGTAGTTGTTGGTCTGGACGGCCTCCAGCTTCTTCAGGTACTCCACCGGGAGGCCGTTCTGCTCGGCACCCGAACACACCACCTGCCGCCACAAACGCAAGACGATCAGCGCGACGCGCGGCGGAAACCGGGACCGCGAGGCCGAGCGCGTGGGCCCCCCCACCTGCTTGTACTGGGGCGACGGAGGACACGCGTGGAAGTTGTTCATCTGGTAGGTCCTGCAGACCACCGGGCCCTCGTCCGTCTCCACGGTGACCTCCAGGGGGGAGTACAGCCCGATGCTCACCCCCTCCTGGCTGAGGACGCAAACACTGCTGGTTAGAGACGCCAAGCCCTTGTTTTACTCTCTTTGTGAGGTCCAAAACTTAGATGCTCTTTGTGGGCTCTCGCATGAATGCATTAAGTCAACATGCACGAGTGTGTGTGTGTTCGTCTCACTTGTCCAGGCTTGCCAGGTTGTCATTGCTCAAGGTCCAGATGACCCCCCACACCTCCGCACCGGGGGACTGCTCGATGGTGGCCACGCCGCCGTGCCACGAATTCTCCACATTTTCCTCCCACAGTCCAAAATTCAGCTTGTAGTCCTTCACACACACACAGAGGGGGAGAGGGGGGAGGGGGGGGGGTGATGGATTAAAGTGTAAACAGTGACAATGCACTGTGGACGCTGAACCCAGCGGCCCTTTCTTCCACTGTGACGTCATGCCAGGTGCTGTTTGTCACATCATTGTGTCGGCTGTCGGACCCTGTTGTCCCACCTGGTCCCGCATGTACAGCTTGGTTTTTAGTTTCTACCCCGTCTCAACATCCGTCCACCTTGTTTCGGTTCTCCACGATCACAAATCATTTTGATGGCTTAAAGAGAAACTGTCGCTCTTGTGGGGGGGGGGGGTCTATAAAAGCGACATTTCGGACTCCGGTTAAAGCTCTCTTTGGTTTACCGCTCAGGTGTTCCCACGGCCCGTGAACGCCTCTCCCGCAGCTCGGAGGGTTACCAACCTTCAGGCGGCCCGTGATGCGGAACTCGGCGGAGGGGTTTTTCAGCTGCAGCCGCTCCTTCAGCAGGTTGCTCCCGAAGGCGAAGTACAGGAAGCAGCCGGCGGTCACCGACATGCTGGACGACGGCGACGGTGTTCGCTCTGCTTTCAACGGCAGGTCCGCGCGCGGGAGGCGGTGTCAGCGAGCCGGAAGTCGGTTCAATGAATGACCACCGGGAGCGAGCAGCTCGTCACCGTCGCGCAGCGCGGACGTTACATAACTGTGTTTTGATTCACTTCGGATTAAGATCCGGGTGACCGCAACGAGCGACGGCGGAGGGACAAAAGGCGGCTGAAATAACGCCGATTTGGAGGCGTTGCCCTGGTGACGGAAATTAGTTCCGGTTCACATGCTTAGTGACAACGGCGGAGGTTTGAGTTGGACTTTGGGAGGGACACAAAAGCCCTTCAAAGGAGCACATCTGAAAGTTGACGTGGGAAAAAACGCCATGGCATGGCTGCTCAAATGAGTGATTGCAATTTCTATTGGCAGGACTTCTTACGAAAGCAACTTGAACACAACCTTCGGAAGCGCCAGTTTTTACTTTTTTTTGGGGTCTCGAATATTGGTCCACCGTAAAATGGGAACAGGTTCGCCTTTAAATTGTCTGCAGTTAATCAGCCGAAAATAACATCTGTGAAATAAGAGCAGGCTCCGATCAAAGAGGTGAATTTCAAGATAAAGTCCTTCTTGGATTCATTCCAGCAATAATCCCTCAACACCTTCGTCTCAATAAGTTTTACACTCGTTGTTTACCAACTGGACTGCGCTTCAGATCACGTGACGTCAGCAGTGCGCAGCAGCCTCGGAGCATGCGCAGAGCTCATCCCCCCCCACCCCCCCCGGTCAGCTGACTGAGTGAGATGCTCTGCTGAAGGACCTCTGAGCCCCGAACCTGCCGCCGTGATCTGCGCTATGAGCGACGGCCTGCGACCCCTGAACTGAAGCCGTCCGGGTGGGCCGACACGCCGAAGCTCTTCGCCGCGCCGGTGAGTCCGGACACGCAGCGGGAGGTCGAGTCGTGACGGCGGGAAGCAGGCTGCGTTCATGGACAGGCTGAGCTCCGCTGCTCGCTAACAGCGCCTGCAAGCACGCAGGCGGGCTGCTGCTGCAGCTGCTGCTGCTGCTGCTGCTGCTGCAGCTGCAGCTGCAGCTGCAGTCTGTCCCGTCCCGGGTTTGAGAAGCGCGTCAAAGAGCGGCAGTTTTCAGTCACGTGACGTGCTCGGCGTTTAATCGAGGCGAGGTCACATGACAGCCAATCGGCAGACGTGGGGCCATGTCCGCTGTGGCGCTCACTTCAGCAGGAGGAAGTGTGCGAGTCCCAGACAGAAGTCGGGTCAGACGGGGAAGAAGGAGTCTGGCTGTGACTCGGATTCATGCAGCCTGGAGGACCCGAAGGTCCGGCCTGCACGTGGGGACACTCGGGTCCGAAGGGTCCAAAACGGCTCAGCATACAAGTCCAACTCATGCATGTTGTGTAGTCCATGAGAAGAGAGAGAGAACACACACTTTGGTTTGATCTGGAGGCCTGTCCGTACGTTTCTTATTGTTTCAGCTGTGCTCCTAAAAATGCCCTCACTGAGGTTTAATTCTCGGTTAATTCGAGGTTTAATTCGGTTCGAGGAAACGGCCAGGCCGATGACGACTGACCGATCTCGTCCCCCTCAGTGACTTTGCGACACCAGAACCTTCCAGGCTGCAGCCATGACCGAATTCTGGTTGATCTCGGCGCCGGGGGAGAAAACCTGCCAGCAGACGTGGGACAAGCTGATGGTGGCCACCACGCGCACCGTCAACCTGTCCACCAACAACAAGTTCAACATCCCCGACCTGAAGGTGAGGCGCCGCCGCTTCGGCAGGCCCCGGTCGCTGCCGGCCGGCGGCTTGGCTGATGCTCCTCTGCTGTCCACCAGGTGGGGACACTCGACGTCTTAGTGGGTCTGTCGGACGAGCTGGCCAAACTGGACACTTTTGTGGAAAGGTAAGCGTCCTCCTGCTGTCCGAAGAGACGCCATTGCTGCTGCTGCTGCTGCTGCTGCTGCTGCTGCTGCTGCTGCTGCTGCTGCTGCTGCTG
>JASSRZ010000054.1:11047202-11064895 GCA_032164315.1 Malacoctenus gilli | reverse complement strand
AAAGAGAGAGAGAGAGAGAGAGAGAGAGAGAGAGTCAGTCAAAGAAAGAGAGAGAGAGAGAGAGAGAGAGCGAGTCAGAGAGTCAAAGAGAGAGAGAGAGAGAGAGAGAGAGAGAGAGAGAGAGAGAGAGAGAGAGAGTCAGTCAAAGAGAGAGAGAGAGAGCGAGAGAGAGCGCTCGTTTCCACTGGTTTTGTGTTGCTGCCGCTCCGCCGGTCGGACGACTGGGAGGAGTCTCCCCGCCGGGAAAGCCTCCTGCCTGGCAGGAGTCGCCCCGCTCCTTCCTCCTTCGGTGCGTAATTACAGCAGCGGCGGCGGCGGCTCCGGCTTTTGCGCACCGCTCGCCCGTCAGACGCGCAGCCCGCTGCCAGCAACGCCGTCGGTCCCCGCCGAGTGTCCGCTCCGCTGCTTGGGTTTTACCGGAGGACCGCGCGTCGCGGGGGGGCCGGAGCTGGGTGGTGTCCCTGTCCGGTGTGAGGAATGTGACGGACGGACGGAGAGGAGGCGCGCACCGAGAGGAGAGCGACACCGGCCGAAGGTCCCGCACAGGAGAGGAGGGAGGAGGCGGAGGAGGAGGAGCAGGAGGAGACGGGCTGCGCAGCGGAGAGCGGAGGTACGTGTGGAAGCAAAGACGACAGGACGGGTCCACAGAGGGACCACTGAGCCCTCCGCTCCTCCGGAGCAACAGGCGGTCTCGCAGCGGACTGATCCGCGTGTGTGTTTGGTGGCTGAACCGAAACGCTGCCCAAGTTTGCGCTCACAAGAGGCTCGGAGCAACTTCCATCACTGCTGCTTAAGTTTGATTCAGTGTCTGGAGGAAGAAACCTCACGCGCACGCACACGCACGCACGCACGCGCGCACGCACACAGAGGGCTCCACGTTGGCTGGGACAGACAGAGCGCTGCTGTCTCTCTGGTCCTTTGAAGACACTCTGGAGGACAGAGACCGCCACTGAGGGGCCAGCGTGGAGCCAGAGGGGCAGCTTCGTGCTGGAGAGCAGCACCACTAATAAATAACGTGAGGAGAGAGGAGGCGGCTGGAGCAGCTCCTGTGCTGATTCCAGACCAGCGACTGTCCTCTGGTGCCTTGTCACTACGAAGCTGGTTGGGGGGAAACGTCGACGCGTCGGCTCCCAGACAGACTTTGACACAAAGACGACGTCTGTGCGTGTCGATGCAAACTTCAGCTCCAAGCTGCACAGATTCATTCAAAGTGAGTCACCGCTGAGCAGCGGCTCCATGTGGTTACAATTTGGAGGGAGCTCCGTGGCGCAGCGTCTCCTCCGCCAGGCCGACGCGTCTCGTCACGCCGGCCGAGCCCCTCGCGCCTTTGCCGCCTCTCTGCGTGAGACGCTTCAGGTCCGAGTGCGTGAAGGTGTCGTAACGCAAACGGGAGTCGGGCGCCGGCCGCTTTCACGTCTCCGTTCGTGACTTTGTGAGGTGGTTTTTCCGCGCCGGCGACCGCAGGCCGCGCGGCGGTTGGAACAGATGGCGGCAGCTCAGCCGACCTGTTTTTCTAGCAGCGCTGCTGCTCGATGGGAGGATCCACGCAGCCTCATGACGGTATGCATCCAGCCGGCCCAGCACTGGCACTCAGGTGTGATGATAGGGGGGGGGGGGGCTGTTTTGTGTTCACACCTCTCTGAGTGTGTGTGCTGATGGGACAGAGGGGGGGGGGCCTGGAAAGGTCCTGGCAGGAGCGTGTGGGAGGCGCCCGCTGGTCCCTGAAACCTGTTCTCAGGTATTCCGCCACTCTGTTGGCGGCGCAGAAATCACCCACGGAGGAATGAAGCGAGCGGCGAGGAATGGCGGCTCAGCGGCGTGTTTGTTTAGCGAGGCGTGTTTAGGTGTGTGAGGCGCAAAGTCGGCGCAGAGGCGCTCGCCGTCTTTCCTGCCTGCTGGTCCGCAAGTCGCAACAGAGACGCCGCCGCTCGCCAGCGTCCATGCTGGAATGCCGGGAATGGGCCTTTCGCACGCTGGATGAACAGAGGCTGCCCACGGCCCCCCCCGGCCCCCCGCCCCCCCCCCTTCACCACCGGGTCCAGTGCTGACGGCGTGCGTCGCTCTCGCGCCGCTGCCCGCTGCTGTCGCCATGACAACAAACACAGCCGCACTATTTGTTTGAACAAGAGGCCAGGTGGGGCGGAGACGACCTGTCCCGCATTGTGTCCCGTCCCCCTCCTGTGACCCACAGGTGAGCGGCTGGGAAAGGAAACCCTCAGGCTGCGTTTGGCGTCACTGCTCTGGGGTCAGTCTGAGCCGGCCAGCCGTCCTGTCCTATAAGCGCGAAGCAGAGGGACTCCTGAAGGTTTCTCACCCAGAAAAGTGACGGATGAAGAGCGAACAGCAGCATGTTGACGGAGGTTTTAGCGGGTCGTTCCTGTGTCAACGTCCAACTCTGCTGCTGCTGCTGCTGTAAATGTTATTGGCTTTATTTTTAACCCTGTGGGTACAAGCGCTCTTTGCTGCCAACGTTCGGGGCATTTTCCTGCATAGACGCGGAAGAAGTAACTGGAGTAAACGGAGGAATGGAGTACTCTGTGTTCCTTGGAGCGTCGTAACGAGCACGGGCAGGTGAACTTTCCCTCTCGGTGCGAATCCTCCGGTATGCGCGTTGTGCTTTCTCAGCAGAACTCGCAAGTAGACACACGAAGGCCGTGTCGCAACAGCAGAGCAGCAATAAAAGGAACTCCTCTGCGCCGATTGGAGCTTTTTTCAGATCGGTCTATTTTAAACAGTCGGCAGGATGGAAACCGCTCCGACGTTCCTCCCAGCCCGCTGTGGAAACACTCGGGGGGACGCCGCGCCGCCGAGGCCTCCTTTCTACGAGGCAGAGCGTGCCAGGAAACAGGATGTCGGCCATTTTGCCATCTGATGAGTCACCGTGCGGCAGCCTGTTGCGCCTTTTCCCCAGGCCTCGCCAGGCCACGCCAGGCCTCGCCATGACTCACCAGTCCCCCAGCGAATGGGGCGGTCCCGTGGCTGCCAGCTGAGACGAGGCCCCTCGGCCTCAGCGGCGCGTCTGCGGACCTAAAAGAAACCCCACGGCTGCAACTCAGGTGCGGCGCTGGAGGACACGCACAGCCGCTCGTCAATCATCTCCCGGGTCCAGTCCGGCCGACTTTCAGTCTCCCAGAGCTTGATCCTTGGACTCTCAGGACTTGGACCACATGGTGGCTGGTACCTGAGGTCCAGGTGAGGCTCATGTCGGGCTGCGGGGAGGACGCGTCTCCTCTGGCTCAGTGGACGTTTGGTGACAGACGGCTGGAATGACGCCGGTTTTGTTTGCAGGTTCCTCTTTCATCCTCCACCCTTCCTCTACGTCACGCCAAACGACATCTTGTCAGTCATTTCATTTGCCTCGCGGTAGCAGATCAGCCACCAGTCGTAAATAATGAGGGACAACTGCTGTCATTGGGTCCTTTGGACGCTGTTGTCTTGTTTATTCTCTCCTTATTTACAGACAAACTTCACTGAGTCCCAAACACTGTTGTAGCATGTAGATACGGCCTCATAGCATCAACCGCAACAAGAGGAACTGATGTTGTTTGCGTTTGAGTTGCTCCTTCAAGGCCCGTCTGTCTGCACTCAGTTGGTCCGTAGTCGTCAGTCGAAGGTTTTGTTGTTTGTTGTTTTCGGTTGCCAGGTTTGATTGTGGTTTGTGGCTTGTTGCCTCTTTCGGATTTATACATTGGCGAGTGAATGTTGGAGCAACGCTTTAAAAGAGGAAGACAACCAGATCCTCGTCACAAGAGAGGGAAATCCCCCAAAATACGAACTGTGCATCAGAGTAACTCTCAGAAGTCACTTTAAAAGGCCTCGACATAAAGCTTGAGGTGACAGAAGGAGGGTTTTTGGTCTCTTCTGCTTTTGTTTGCGTCAAGTCTGAGACGATAAACCGGGATTTACTGACAATCGTCTCCATTCACAAGCCAACTTTTCGGAGACTAGTACGTCTCAGCGCTGCCGTCGCTTCCTTGATCGAAGCCTCCGGTCCTGCCGGAGCGCCGCGCTCACCGTGCGGCTCCGAGTCCGTTTGCTCTTCGTGCCGAAGTGTGGAGCCAGACGCACCAGCACGACCAGTTTCCTGAGCAGAGCACTGAAAGGACCTGTCCGCACACACACACACACACACCTCCACCTCCTCCTCCACCCGTTTTCTGTAGTCACTCGTTCTCTCTCCCCTCCTGCGATTGTTCTTTCACTTTTCTCTCGCTTTTGTGGATGTCTGTTAATAATTACTGCTATTACCGAGTAAAGGTTAAACGCTCCAGCTAACAAGTGATCAAGTGAAAAGAGAGCGAGGTCACCGCTGACTCCACAGCGTGTTCATGGTTTACCGTCAGAGGTGAAAAGACACAAACCAACAAAACTGAAGTCGCCCAACAACAACAACAACAACAACAGAAACGTGAGCTGAACCAGGTCAGCAGTTAACTTCGGACGGTAACGTCGCCGCTCGGCTCCCGTTTCGCTCTCCGCATCCAACTCTTGGCTGCGACACAGAATGTTCCCGTCGATATCTGTGTCAACTGTTAGCGTCGCTGGAGTGCCGCTCAGACTCCATGAGAGCTGTGCTCAAAGTCGGTGAGCCGGCTTTGACGGCGCCACAATGGAGGCTTTGTGTCGCCGCTGATAGATAATCCGGCTGCTTGTGTGTCCTGACACAAGTCGCTCTTCCTCCTCCCAGAGGGATTTTCAGCTGGAATCCTGCGTATCGGAGCCAGGACGGACTGGACGCTTCCAACGACCACATTGGTGTCCCACACAAAAGCGATTGTGCGTCTGAAGGCAGCTCTGGTTCCTCTCTTCAACAGTTGTCACACGTGCGGCCGACCCGGCCGGTACCACCGTCACCGATCTGAGGGTGATCCTGTTTCTGACCCTCCACAGGTTCCCGGGAGTCCTTTGCCGCCACTTCTCACCTTGACCTCTGAACCCACAAGTCTCCCACGATGGCACACCGCTCTCAAAGTTCATCCATCGGCGAAAACCCCCTGGACCCGAACTACCTGCCCCCCCACTACCGCGAGGAGTACCGGCTCGCCATCGACGCTCTCATAGAGAACGACGTCAAGGTAAGACCGACTTCTGGACGATGCCTTCCCCGTCTGGCGCTGCGTGTGGGTTGGCCCCTGGACATCAAACGCCGACTGAACGCGTGCGCCTCCCGTCTGGCCAGGGCTACCACGAGTTCCTGCAGCACGCGGATGTGGTCAGCTTCTTGGCGCAGCCAGAGATCGACTACATCAAGTCGACCCTCCAGGTGCCCAACCAGCCCTCCAACCTCCCGGAGCTCACCTACAATGAGGGCGGCTTCGACGCCGAGGGCTCCTCCGACACCTACTGGCCCATGCAGTCGGACCTGGCCGCGCCGGGCCTGGACCTGGGCTGGCCCATCGCCCAGCACAGCTTCGTGGGGCCCACCGAGGTCACCACCCTGGTCAACCCGTCCGATCCGGACATGCCCAGCATCAAGGAGCAGGCCAGGAGGCTCATCAAGAACGCTCGCCAAGTAAGTCCAGCAGAGGACCGAAGCGGCCGGCGCCTCCAGACGCGGACATCTGGTTGGGTTCCTTCTCCGGAGGCTTCGACCCTCCAGAGAGAAATCACGTGTACAAACAGACCGACTCAGTCACAGACACGCCAAACAGGACATTTTACAGGTGCAACACCTTGTTGGAAGGTTCAAGGGTTGAAGCACTTATGTCATAAATTGACAGGTATCTTATCGATGTGTGCTACACAAACAAAAAAGAAAGCGTGCTATAAAAAGCTTTGAGATATTGCTGTGCGTGTGTGTGCGTGCGTGTGCGTGCGTGTGCTGCTTTATCTCGCTCTTCAATCTCGCTCTTCATCTGCCTCTGCAGAGTTTGCCGCCGCGCCCTTTTCACCTGAATGTCTGGCAGGCAGATTTAAACCGAATGTGATGAGGCGGCAGGCAGTCCGACCTGTTTGTGGCTCGTGTCTTTATCGCTCCTGCGTTTCTGACACGATGGTTTGAGACGCCGTCGCTTCGCTGCTTCCCTTCTCGGGCGTGAACGAAATGTTTCGACATGCACATGCAGGAAACAGGTTCAGAGAGGCGGCGGACATTCATCTCTCCGATGCAAATTCGAAAGCAAATTCTCTTTGCTGCGCAACTGAAAAATGTTATTTGAGGATTGAATGTTCAATATTTGAAGAATAAGGTCTGTTTTCAACGTAAATAGGCAGCATAATAAATGAGAAATAGAGAGTAATCTGAGTAACTTTTTGAAAGGTTTCCATTCCTTTCCTGGATCTGGATTTTTGCTTCTTAAACCTACCAAACGTCACGTTCTCGCTTCCTGTCTGATCAGCACAATGAACAGAAACTCATCACTGACCGCGTGTGCCTCGGCCGTCCTGCTGCAGGTTATCGCCATCGTCATGGACATTTTCACCGACGTGGACATCTTCTCGGACCTCCTGGATGCCGTCGCTCGCCACGTTCCCGTTTACATCTTGCTGGACGAGATAGAAGCTCATCACTTCGTCTCCATGGTCCTCAACTGCAAAGTCAACTTGGACTTAGTTCACGTGAGTCACACTGTTCGTTCCATTGCCGCGCCGACCGCGCGAAAGGCTGGAGAACGTCGGTAGGACTGCGTTGTGTTCTCCACAGATGATGCGTGTGAGGACTGTGGCAGGACTGACTTACTACTCGCGGACGGGCAAATCCTTCAAGGGGCAGGTGAAGGATCGGTTCCTGCTGGCCGACTGCAGAGCCGTACTCAGTGGGAACTACAGGTGAGCAGCGAGGACAGTCCTCCCACTCAGACACGTTTTATTCGGAGAGTACCAAAACGTCTCACCTCCGAATTGCCGTCCTTCTAGCTTCATGTGGTCCTACGAGAAGATCCACCGCTGCATCGCCCACCTCTTCCTCGGGGAGCTGGTTGCAACCTTCGACGAGGAGTTTCGAATCCTCTTCGCTCAGTCAGAGCCGCTCGTCATCGACCCGTCCAACGGGTCGCTCGTTGCGACCGACAACCCCGGCGGTTACTTCAGCAGCCAGTTTGGTTTGAAGAGGACCCAGTCTCTGCGCAACCCCATGGGTTACCGACGGCCAGAGATCACCTCTGGTTTCCCGTACGGGGACTCCGATCGGAACTCCGCGCTCCCCTTCAGGAGGAACGACCCGTTCCGCCACACCATGGAGCCTGGCGCCGGCATTATAATCGGGAAGTACTCTCAGCAGCAGTTTCGTCTACAGCAGTCCTTCCTGGAGCAGGGCAGGTCCATCGTGTCCCGGCAGATCGAGCTGAGCGGCTTCAAAAGACACAGCTATGCAGAGGGGACGCAGGAAAGCTACACGTCCTCACGGCAATACATGAAACACCGAGTCATGAACAACCTGGACGAGACGGACTTTCAGAGGTGGGTAAACTTCAACCCGTTACGGATGGGACAAATGAGTGAGTTATTCATCCTGTCACCACGGACGTATCTCTGACCGCTTCTTCTTCGCAGGGAGCACAGCAGCCACTTCCTCACGGAAGGTCCCGGACCGGGCTCCGGCCACGGACACTACGACAGACTGAGAGGCCGTCAGCACCTCTCCATCGACCAGGCTTCAGATTCCAGCTTCCGCTCGGACGCGGAGCCGCCTGGAAGCCACAGAGAGTATTTCTCCTCCGAGGACCTGAGGGGATCCGAGGGGCACCAGGGGCCCCCGCTCGCTGGGCGATACGGAGGAGGCTCGGGACAAAAGAGGCCGACCATCGGCCAGGCGTACGCCTGCCAGAACTCTCCGACGCAGCTGCATCCACCAGAGAAGAAGTATTTCCACAAACCATCCGACCAAGAAAATGCCGAAGATCCGAGTGTAAAGCAAGGACTCAGGAACTGGAGGATCCACTCGTACCTCAGCACGTATGAGGAGGGTGCAGAGGAAGGCCTCAACCAGCCTTTGGGGCCCGATGCGTTCGAGGACCCTCCAGCATCTCAGCAAGCGGCCGCGGCGGACGGTTCGGCCGCACTCTTCGGACCGAAGGAGCCGCAGACCGTCCTGTCGAGGGCCAGACCAGATATTCTGAGGCCGCGCTTCGGGAAGCCCAAGTTACCGGAGAGCAGCAATAAGGACTCCGCCCTGCCCACGGCCAAGGAGCTGCTGCCCTCGCTCAGTGACCTGAGGCCGTCCGTGCTGGACAAGAGAGAGCGGGAGCTGGAAAAAGACCGAGAGGCCGAAAAGGGTTCAGCAAAAGAGGTTGGCATGGATGTAGAAAGCAAGGAGGCTCCAGATCTCTTCCTGTCCAAACACGAATCATTTCGCTCACGCGTCAACCCGCTACTGCAGCGCAGCTCGCGTTTGCGCTCCTCGCTCATCTTCTCCTCCTCCAAGGCGGAGGTGCACAGCGGCAGCTCGGGCCTGAAAGCCAGCACGGAGGAAGACGAGGAGCTCGACAAGGTTCGCACCTCTTCCATTGTGACCCAGATCCTCGAAAAGAGGAAGTCCATGAATCGCGAGCCTTTCGAGTGGCGCAGGAAAGCCGAAGACAAAGAAAAAGAGAGAGAAAAGGAAAAAGAGGAAAAGGAGAAGGAAGAAAAGGAAGCCGAGACGAGGGCGCAACAGCGGGAGAAACAGGAAGCGCAATCGAAAGACGAACATCAAGACACGGACGAGCCTCAGAAACCGAAGGAAGTGGAGCAGAAACCAGCGGAGGAGCAATCTGAAGTCACAGCGTCCTCCTCTCTGAACATGAACGACCCGGCCAGCCGGCTGCAGTACTTCAAAGAGCTGGCTGCCAAAAGAAAGGCTTCAAGGATGGAGGTGGAGTCGGCGCTGAAGGCCCCCGAGCCCGCCGAAAAGAAGCCAGATCTTTCCGAAAAGCCTCCTCTCAAGACCACCGCGGCAGCAAAGCCCCCCACTGTCTCTGTGAGTCCTGCTGAACCGCCACCAAAGAAGCCAGAGAGCGCCCCCAAATCCTCAGAGCTCACCCGCAAACCTTCCTTCACGTCGGGGAAGCCGTCCATCATCACTGCCAAACCCTTCATGAGCTCCACGAAGTCTTCCGAGACGGCGACGCATCAAAAAGAGGACGGCACCTCCGAGAGTACCAAGAAAGATTTCTTCAAGTCCCTCAAGCCCATCCCTTCGCCCAAGATCTTCAGGAGAGACCCCCAGAAGCTGAAACCTCTGAACCCTCGCCGCATCTCCTGCGGCGAAGAGGTGCTGACCACCGACGCCACCGACGCCGAGAAGAGCGAGCTGAAAAAGAGTCGATCTCACAGTTCTTCCACTCTCGCACTCGAAGAAGCCAAGGAAGGCCTGCGGAAGGTGATGGGCTCCAATACGTCCATCAACACTCTCGGGGAAGGAAAGGGAGAAGGGAAAACGCTGGACTTCCTCAAGAAGCAAACTCAGAGGCTCAAAGGGTTCTTGGGGCCCAAGGACAAAGAGAAGAAGTCCTCGGGAGACGACAGGAGCATGTCCACCGTGGTGGAGGTCTCTGCCGATTCCAGCGCAGCCAAACAGAAGACCGCCACCGGGACGTCCGTCTCGTCCCGGTATCAGGCCCCCGGCAGCTCCGTGCTGTTCAGCAGCAACTTGCGAGACGACACCAAAGTCATTCTGGAGCAGATCTCCGCCAACAGCCAGAAGAACCGTCTGGAGCGCGAGGAAGCGGAGAGAGACGGCAGCGCCGGGGACAAAAGCCTGGAGAGGCAGAACTCCCTGAAAAAGAACCGATTCCTGCGGCCAGCGGGCAACCTGCAGGAGCGGGAGGGGCTCCTGAAGAGGATCGAGAGCCTGAGGAAGGAGAAGAAGGTCTACAGTCGCTTCGAGGTAGTCTATCATTGCAAGGACCACGTATGCAGCCTGGACGGTAGAAAGATCTGAGCAGACGTGTAAGAAAGTCACTCAGGACGAGCGTGAACAGAGTCGATCGCAATGCAACAAACGTCGATCTATCCTGAAAGTCTCGACGCTGTAATACCAGTCAACAATGATCAAGTAGTGCTGACGGTTTTGACCGCACGATTCAATTCTGAGCCCAAATTTCACTTTAAATGAACTGAAATTTGAAAAGAACATGAATGAAGACAAGTTCTGACACTGTTTTTGGAGAAGCTGTAAACTCGAAACTGGATTGGCTGAGATCTGCCACCAGAATCTAACTCAGGACTTTGTTCACCCGAAAGGCCTTCACAAAACTTGATTTACAACTGCCGTTCAACAATGAACTGCTTTACTCCGTGTCCTATTTATAACCACATAAGTGCGCTTAAAGTGTCACTGAGTGCTGGAACTGATGATTTGACTGTTTTCCCTGTTGTTCTGTCAACAGATGGGGAACAACCTGGGATAACGAAAAGCGGAGGAGCGCCTTTTTCTATGGACACTATTTATCCAAGACGATCAAACGCACCACTGCCCACATGTGCCAACAGCACAGTCCAAGTACCTCTGGGGTCCCACACAACAGCCGGGTCTGGACTATTTCCCGAGAAGTAATGAAACTTGAACGGACAATGTATCGATGTATCTAAAATGCTGAAAAGCTATCGAGTTGGAATGCGCCCGTTGGCCAAGAACCGGGATTCGTTTTCCCTTTTATGGTGACTGAGAGCAACAACTTGCTGGCTGCATGGGCTAATGTTTTACCAGGCTGGGAGAGGGAGGGGGGGGGGGGATTCACTCACACTGAGCTGGTACAAATGTGACTGAGGGAGCTGGAGAAACGGTACATGTTGCACCCGGGGGGGCCGAAAGAGCTGCTCGCGTGCAGCACCGGCGTTTATTGCTTCTATAAATGTTGATTTGTTGGGAAAGTGAATGAACAAAGTGGGCTTCACTCTGTGCCATTGATACGGGGGCTTTGACGCAAGCTAGAGGGTTTTTATCTTCAGAAAATTGGAATGATTGAGGAAATTCAGGGGGCAAAAAGCAAGATGAAGAGATGCTGACGAGCGAATCGTTAAAAACAAGAACGTGGGATGAGGACGAAGGAAGAATGGGGCAGAAGGAGAAACAGGAAGTTGGAAAATGTGCTCTGCGATCTGCGACGATGGAAGAAGAAAGCCGGAGCAGGTGTGAACGTTCCGGAAATTTCCCTTCCAGGTGTGGACCGACGTCTCAGGGTTGAAGCACACAGGCAGGCCGGACCTCTCGGACGTGTTCTCGTCTGTGTCTTTATGCGATGTAAATAAAACCATAAAGCTTTCACCTTTGGCCTGGATTGTGGCAGGAACCGTCAGGTTTCGCTGCCCAGGCTCTCTTTCCGTTTTTACCTTTTAACTTCACCTCCATAAAGAAAACGGCTAAAAAAAACAGACGCCTTCAGCGCCGGTGGAGAGGTGCCACGCCTCTTCCATAAGCTCCTCCCTCCCGAGACCGACGCCCTGCACGCAACGCCCGACTCTTTGTTGGTCGGTAAACATGATCGAACCAAAGACTCTTTCTCGGCTGTTACAGCTCAGCTGGGAGTCCGACCGTTCTGTCTTCAGTGCGAGAGGACGTCCGTAAAGCGCCCGCTGTCGCTCTGTGGACACTTCAGGGTTTCATCGTTTCTCTATGCAGCAGTAGATTGTACATATTTATATTAAGAAGGGGGGCCTGTTGATACTTTCTCTAAAAATTAGTTTGTGATTGTGGTCGCGGCTCCACACGAGTCGCTCGTGTTCACCAAGTGCCTTCAACTGGAGCGCGAGCCGGGATCTTGGCTGGAAATCGACATGGCATTAATTAGAAAGGATCAGTCGACAGGGTCAAGGTGTGTCTGTTCAACCTCACATAGTATTACATTGTATTTGAGATACTGCAAAAAGAACTTTTATTAAATCTCTTCCAAACTGAATCCGATTGTGACTGTGTGAATATACACACACACACGCACGCATGAATGAGTGAACTTCTTAAAGTTTGTTTTTTAACTTCGCTGAAAACAAGACTGCAACTTTTCAAAGGCTCTAAATAAAGAACTTTTAGCACTAATTTACTGAAACATCAGGAAAACAACATTTCGCAAGTGTACATGTCAAGAAAAACATTTCGATTCTGCTCAACAATGAAACAAAGGTAATATGTGAAGTGGTGAAGAAACGTCCTCAGTGGACAACAGCAACAAACGCTTCAACCACAGAAAACTGCCAAAGACTGCAGGACGGCGTCATGCAGCAGAGTTCCTGGTGGAAAAGATGCCGCCGCTCGTCACTGCTGGCTGATGAAACCCGGAGCGGGACGTTTTCCTCACCTGGAAGGAGGCAGCAGCGATTCCAGCCCGTTCAGCACAACGCGTTTCTTTCAGCGACACATCCGAAATGCGAGCCGCTCACTTCTCGGCGCTCTCTCCGGCCGTCGACTGCTTCGGCTTCCTCGCCTTTTCCAGCTCCTCGCAAAGTTTTCGCAGCTGAGCCAACTTCATTTGTTCTTGCGGGATCGCAGAATGAAATCAGATCAAATTGTGGGCCAGAAAAGCGAAAAAAGGCGCAGAAAAGAATCCGAAACCTGAAGGTGTTCCCACTTACCAGCAGATAACAGCTGTCGCCTTGTATTCTCGGCACTTGTCAACTCTTGTGGGAGTCTGTCCGGAGTCTGAGCGACAAAGAAAAGATGGAAGGTCAGAAAAGGGCGAGAAGAAATGAGCTGCTGTGTTTCTGGCAAGAAGTGAAAATCCAGCATTTACAAAGACTGAGTGCAGGTTCTTGTGTTGCTCTATCAGTTGATGGAGCTGGTTCTCGAATCTCATCCTGGAGGGAAAAGAAGGACTTCAGTCATGTTTGCCACTTCCGTCAGTCCTCTCGCCTGTGCTGACCGGCGGCTCTTTGAAGAGGTACCGCTGCTTCCTTTGTTTCAGCTTGTACTCTTGGATTTCATATCTGCAGTGTTCCAGCAGTTCCTCGCTTGTCTGGTTCTGATTCAGGTGCCTGCAAATCATCACACATTGTCCAACATCAACATGACCCTCACGTTGCAAACGGACGTGTTTGGTCTCCAAAACGAAAACAAAACAAAATTCAACGAGAAGAAAGAAAAGTGAAACTTTTGCTGGAAAAATCCAAGTGTCACAACAGAGGAGTTGGCAGGAAATGCCACGGAGAGAAACACCGTGTTACTGCCATCTAGTGTTGGGAATAACAAACACACCCCTTCATGTAAAGTTAACCAGAGAGGCTCAACTCTGTGCTGCCCTGTTGTTCATTTTGAACGGAGGTTTAATTGGTTTTACTCAGCAGAAGTCACTCATATTTCATCACAGCTCACAGCTGGCCAGCGTCTCGTTTTCCCCTCCTGATGAAAGTGTTTTGCCAGTGAAATCCACGACATGGTTCTCCATGACGAGCTCACCTGGCAGACTCCTGCTCCGACTCTTCACACTGGAACTGCAGCTTCCTGCGCAGCTCTGAGGAAGACCGCGTAGGACATTGGATTCAGTGCATTCAGGCTTTCGAGGTGCAGGCTCTGCTGTCTACTGACAGCCATTGAAAACTCACGCTGTACAAAAACCTGCAAACCGCTCCAACATGCGACTGTCCTCAGGCTGTGTGTACCTTCTCTTTCTTTCAGAGTTCCTTCAATTCGGTCCGCTTCACTTTGTACTGGCAAAACAAACAGACCTCTAACAACACCCAAGCAATACTCACTGAAACACAAACCAAAGTGAGGTGTATGGCTGCTGATAATTGGACTGAAGATACAGAATACATGCGTGAATGTATTAGTCGTTTGTCTCGCTTACACATCTTACAAGAGGCTACAGAGCAATGGGACACGCTGTCAGAGTGATCTGTTGACTATAAACATCTCTATATGACTATAAACAGTGACCTTCAATGTGTCTTACAATCAGCCAGCTCCTTCTGCAGGGAGTCACTGGTGGCTCTCAGCGCTTTGAGTTCTTCTTCCAGGACTCTTTTACCTGGAATACCAGACCGAGAAGTTGACTCCAATATCGCTGAACACTGACAGTGAGCCTCGGAAGCCCGTCTCTCTCTCTTCCTCGGGCGGCTGTTCCTAATCATCCAGTTGGAGCTTGTGTCTAATCACCACGTGTCTCAGAGCATTTCAACGTTTCCCCGGTGTGATATTAACCTCCCTGAACTCTGCAGTCCTGCGACTCACGTGTCTGACGTGCAAGAGCCATATTTTCCAGAAAGTTGCTATGGCCTCAATTGGCCACCAGAGGTCAATGTTCTTCTGTGGGCAGATCTCTCAAAAGCTTTTCGTCCTTCCGCATGACTTACGGAGCAATCGACAGCACACAAGTTGTAATCTAGTACCGTATATCTACGGTGACTTCAAAGTTGAATTGTTTGCTTTCCACATACTACGAAATGATTTCACTCATTCATTTATTTACCTTTCACCAGTTTATCAGGATCAGAATGGGACATGAGAGGTATTGCTTTCCCCTCAAGCCGGAGATAATAATCATATCTCATGACTCTCCATTCATCATTCTCTGATACTTTCCGGAGAAAGTAACAGGTAAGGATATACCTTACTGACGACAACAAAGCTCAGTGGCCACAACTGTTACCAATGATAGAACCGGATGTCTCACTGACGGTTTTTACTTTTTTCAGCCTTACGCGAAATGCCCACATAATTTCTTGTCTAGATTTATGGTTTTTTACCTTTTAACCTCGAAAATAGTAACTGATTCGACTTATTTTTGCGTTAGAAGCGGCAGAAACGCGTGTTCATTAACATATCGTCGGCTCATGTGGTGATCCTATTGGTCAACAACAACCTGGGGAGGCTTACTTCCAACTAAACGCTTTATTTCAACGTTTACTCTCCTTTAAGCAGATAATTCAAGTAGGCACCAAGATCGTGTTTTAGCAACTTCTTCTTCGATGAATGGTCACGTAAAAAGACAGCGTTGTAAACCCGGAAATTGAGGCACAACTAATCCAAGACGAAAACAGGCAAGATAACTACTTCCCATATTGATCTTGCAGCCATGAGGGGGAAATTACGCTCTAAGACATAATAAAAGAGAGTCGCGGCATTAAAAAACGATTGTGTTATTTAAATGTAAAATTTTATGGATTGTCTTATGAACAACACACTCTCTAAGTTCCTGTATCTTGAGGTTTATTCTTACGCATGCGTATTTTAACCGGGGCGCAACGTCAGAGCGGCATGGGACTGAATCCGCTTGGTTTACCAACACTCTTTGATGTCGCATTTATCGAAGACGAAATGCAACTCGAACAATACCTTGTTGCAGCCTCCTCAGTTTGCCGACCATTTGCTCAACTTTGGGCTCTTGCAATTCTCCACCTGAACAGGCAGCGTGTGAAAAATATCACAAAATTTTAGGCTGAACAATGGACTTTACTTTTATGGAGTGCAGAGTTTCGGCGCTCACCTCCTTTATTGGCTGTGGCATTGATCATGTCATCAAAGCGGAATCCTTCAGGAAGAAATCGCGGACAATCTTTATCTTACGATTATGTTGAACTTTACTGCACTTGACCTGCTCAAGCTAAAAAATAGTCTCAAAGTCTGCAAGGTCTTTAAACTGATGTTTAGGTTACTGGACGGACTCACTAGAACTTAATTCATAACGAACTAATAATACCCAGAATTAGCGAATCCGTGTACTCAACAGTGACGCTGGAGGCTAACCTGTTAACGAGCTAGCCCCCTTTTGCTACATGCTATTGCCGTCTTGGAACTTATTTCTATTTCAATGTAAGTTATGACTTAAGTTTAAAGTAAGCATTTATTAGTTCTTACCTTCAAGAAGGCTCATATTTGTCCGCACACTGCTGAGTTTTACCGTCTTTTCCGATGAAAATGTCTCGTTTCTTTGCTCCGAACGGAGGGTAACGCAACCGGCGGAAAATGTCTGCGCATGCGCAAACCAACGGTCACCTGCTGTAGGACTGATATTTAATTTAAACTCGCCATAAAAGACAAGACTTCAGCAGAAAGTCATCAGAGAAAAGACATTTTTTCCTTTTTTTCCCCCCTTGGAGTATTTCTGGATTGTACATAAGCAGTGGACCTTCGACTAAAACCATTAAAAAGTCCCAAAACTGAAGCTGTAACCATGGAAAGTAGTTTTGTGGAATAAGAGCGAGAACATGTTTGTAAATCACCAGCCAGACAGCCAGACACGGTTATCCGTTTTAATGAAAAGCGAACAGCTGTGTAGAGGAATCCAGTTCAACTTCAATTCGAAGCAAATATACATTGCAAACAGATCTACAAAGCCCAAAACTTACTTTATTTATACACATCAAACCACTAAGGAGTTCTATGTACATTTCCACATTAGTTGTATACAAACACAATTGAAAAAACCCAAGAAAACAGTCAAAGGGCCACCACTCAACACCGTCTCCTCAAAACAACAACAGCTGAACTGTGTGCACTTTTCAGCACATGCAAACAAGGAGAGCTTCATGCAAGAGGTGGAAACTCAAAAGTAGAAGGTACGGACTAAAAATACTCGTGTTAAATATATCATTCACCTCGTGTGTGTTTGCATGTAGGAGTGTTTTGGCTTCCAGTGCATGACGACTCCTGTTTTTCATTTTGTTAGGTAACAGAGCGAGCGAGCGAGCGAACGAGCGAGGGCTCCTGCGTCGCCTTTCTTCGACACCTCACCGCCACTTCAGCACAACCGTGTCGCGCATCCAGTGCAATGAACAGAAAAGTTGTGAAACCTCAGTCCTTCATATCGGGCCTTCCTCCTGTGAAAACGGGTCTTACGAAGCTTTTCATCAGCGCGTTCCAGAACCGACACGTCCGTCGTGACGATGGGAAAAATAAATACGACACAAAACATTCAGTTTACGTTTCTGACCAGAGAGGAAGGAACTAAAGACAACAGTGAAAAAACAAACAGAACAAATGGGAGTGGGAAGGTTTCAGCTCCGGAGCTGCGTCAAGACGAAGAAAGAAAAGCATCTCTGACAACATCTTTAGACGCGTCAAAGACTTGGTCACATCCAGCGCTACTTTTCATCCATGTGCCATTAAAAGATAACTGGGCTGCTTTAAAAGAGAAAACCTGGCTCCCCTCTAAAAGCAGCACCTCCACAGCGCCGCTCCAGCATGCCTTTCAGAGGGAGGGGAGGATACTGGCATCACATACAGCAATACACGGAACTATTTACAGCGGTGACGAGCAAGCGGGAGGTTTTCCTCTGGGATCGTACCACATCTTTAGTCGCGTTCCAGTTTTTGCCATGCAGACTCGTTTCACACCAGCAGGTCGGAGGGGAGCGAGACGGGTTCGTGGAGAGCGGGCGGGCCGAATCGGGCGCCGTCGTGTCGAACGCCACGCGGGCCCCTCTTCGGCCGAGATGGAGCGTTTTCTTTCCCCGATTCTTTGTTGAACCTCTGACCGGCTGCATGCCAAACAGCCAAAGGACAACATGTGATAATATTCAGTGTGTGCCAGACTAGAGGAGGAGGCGGAGGAGGAGGGGGAGGGGGGGGGCATGTAGTTACGCCTTCTGTGTTAGTTAGGAGGAAGCGGAGGACAGTTAGAGCAAGCAAAGTGGCCAGAGGAGGGATCGGTGCCGCCTGTTTGGGATGCTAAAAAGTAGAATAAATTAAAAGTGCGCAGCTCAACGGAATTAGAGGCCGCACAACACGACGAGCTGTCAGAACAAACAGAACGGGGTGTGTGTGTCTGTGTGTGTGTGTGTGTGTGTGTGGCGGAAGAGGAAACAGAGTGTTTCAATGGGATTACGTTGGGGAGGAGCGGTGA
>JASSRZ010000054.1:10994270-11005131 GCA_032164315.1 Malacoctenus gilli | reverse complement strand
ACACACACACACACACACACACACACACACACACACACACACACACACACACACACACACACACACACAGAGCTCCATGCGACTGCAGTGTCAGCATTTGGGGCTTTGTGTGGCACAATGGGTGCGTTTGTTTTCCTTAACACCACAGGCCCATGTGACGAAAGCTCGCTCTGAAAGAATAGAGAGGCAGATAGAGAGAGAAAGCGAGAGAGAGAGAGCGAGAGAGAGAGAGCGAGAGAGAGAGAGCGAGAGAGAGAGAGCGAGAGAGAGAGAGCGAGAGAGAGATTTGTTTGTGTCACAGAGGAGCCTTTGGTGCACCGAGCTGAAGTGAACAGTGGTGTGTATGTGGTGCATGTGGTGGAGGCTATAATGCAAACACAGTCCGGCCCAAACGCACCAATTCGACACACGCGGCTCATATGGGAGCCGCTGGACGGGTCAAGGCCCTCAAAGCGCGTGTGTGCTCGTTGGTGTTGGCGACATGAGGGACGGGCCGCGCAAAGCGCTCGCTACAGGGACACACGTGGAAAAAAGAGAAGAGATGCTATGAACACCAACACACACACACACACACACACACACACACACAAGCAGTGACGGGTTTGTTACTGTGAGCGTGAAACCGTCAAGGTTCGGGACAAAGAAAAGTGAGACCACAGAGAAATCGAGCAGTCAGTCCAAGACCGAGACGGACAGAGACACACATGAAGGACGCCACCTGTTAAACAACAAGACGGCTCGACCACAAGCTGGAAGCAAATAAGACCACAGAAAACAAACAAAGGTCTTTGCTGCCCCTCAGCAAAGTGAGCACGCTTCCACAAAGAAGGAAAAACACCCCAAAAATTCAATCAATTCAACGTTTTTCTTTGTTTGTCACTGAAACGAAAGCACACGGTTTAGCTGACAACACCACTTCATAACTGCACACAAAGCTACGATCTAAGAAAAAAACATCCAAAGGAAATCCACGTACATGCGTCTGTAATCACCATTCGAGCGCTCGTTTGTGTGCGTTTGAGTCTACAGGTAATTCCTCTCTGAGCCGCCATTTGCACAACTAGCCCACAAAGCAGCACAGCTTTTTTAACCGCCTGTCGGACCAGAGAGAGACAACACAGAGTCAGGCTGGAAGGCTCCATCAGTGGCCAGTCGGCACGCGCGCACACACACTCACACACGCGCGCACACACTCACGCACAGGCCAACCCAGAGGAGGCGGTTCATGGTGCTCTTTGGTGCCAACGGGGCTCAATGTTACTTGTCGCCCACGTCTGACGATCGGCCAGCGTTCGTCTACTGAGAAGGGTTACGGACCGAAAACAGGCCGATGGCGACAAGGCTTCGCGGATCAAACGGACAAAGGAAGACTTCGTTCAAGCATTTGGTGTGTGGACAGCCACGAGCTGCCTGCGCAGTTCTTACCCATAAGGCCTTTGGATGAACGCAGGGTGGATTTGGGGAACCCCAAAGGTGAAACCTGTGAAACAAAGCCAACAGGAAGTTACATCTTCAGCGACCTTCAGAGTAAAAGAGCCTGCAGGCCTGCCAGAAAGGCCTGAGGAGCCAGCGACCCCTTTACCTGGCTGCATCACGCGGGGCTTGGCGCCCAGGTAGGCCAGGTTGACGTTGGCCTTCCTGCCGTCGATGATGGGGTTGGGGTCCTTGCAGGCCCGGTCGGCGGCCGAGCGGTCCGCCATGGTCACCTGCCGGGAGCCAAAAGAGAGCAGCCAGAGGTTGGTGCGCGCGCGCCTCCTCGCACCACACATGGAGACGGAGCTGCGGCGCACGTGGGGCGCCGACGAGCGCCTGTTTGTTGGCTCGACCGGCCGTCGTCCGCACGCCGCTATCGGTGGCCCTCGCAAAGTATTTGGCAGCACTCGCGCATGTGTCACCCCGGTGTGGCTGTGACGAGACTATCAGCGCGAGAAGGAGCCGCGCGGCCGCAGCTCGGCACGCGCGTCACGACGCCACTCGGGCCCTCGCAAGCCACAGACGCGACGCTCCTCCAGCGCCGTTATAGCGCAGACATTTCACACTGGCCGCTGAGAAAGCCTCACCAGAGGGCAACGAGGACAAGCTGGACAGCCGGCACTTAAAGTCTCTGTTTCTGAAGCTCTCGGGTTCACGAGTGACCCGTCTGATGTCACAAGTTTTGCTCAAAGTGAGTCAAGCACATCCGAGTTAGTCGAAGCAAACCTGCCGCTTCCAAAACAACTCGATGGTGTCCTGAGAGGCTCAAAGTGTCCCAGCAGGACTCTGGCGAGTTCGTGTCGAAAACATGAACGATGCCAAACGTCCAGCGGAGGAACCTTCTGCGGTCCTGAACTGGTTCCCTCAGTTCTTCTCCTGTCTGGACCTCATTCTTCTGGATGAATGCGTGAACTGATTGAAAACCACTTTATTCTTCAAACCACTGTCATCAACTGAGTCGCTGCCGAGCAACAAATGCAGTTGGTGTCGGACCTTCAAACGAAAAGTTGCCAAAGCGTCCCGAGCAGCGTTTCCTTCGCAGTGACCTGATCGCAGGAGGTTTCGTCGGGACTTGCTGTCAGCCGGACGGACGCAGCGCGTGCCGCGGCTAAACCGGCGTGTCGGCGCGCATTCGGGCGCAACAAGTCCCGCCAGAAGCGCGCTGAGCGGGGAGCGGAGACGCGTGACGCCGGACCTGCCCCAAGGCACAAACAGCAGCGGCCGCCGGCGGGACGCGGCGACGGCGGCGCCGCTGGAGCCGCTCCAGTCCGACCACGCGGGCCGATCCGTCCCCTTCAGGGGCGACTTCGGTTCCAAGCAGCGGGTCAGTGCGGGAGGGGGGATGGGGAGGGGGGGGATACTTACAAAGCCGTAGCCTCGGGACTTGCCGGTCTGCCTGTCGGTGATGACCACAGCTTCCTCAATCTCCCCGAAAACCTCGAAATATTTCCTGAGACTGGAGTCCGTGGTGTGGTAGGGGAGCCCCCCCACAAAGATCTTGGTGTAGGTCGTGTCCTTTTGCGTGGTGTGCATCGTTAGTGCAAAAATACAATAAATAAAAACAGGCGACAATATGAATGGTAAGAGCGGTAGTGCAAAGTCTCCTTATCGGTCAGTCTCTGGGCGAAGAGGGGGGGGAGAGGGGGGGTCGGCGGGCTCTTCAACAGGGGAGGAGATGACACAGACAGCCGGCAGAGGTGCAGCCTGGAGGTAGATCGGTCCCGCGGCAGCCGGAGGAGGAGTCAGGTGGAGCGGATTGTCCCACAGAGACCATCAGGTGCGTCCAGCTCTTCTCGGCCTCCCTGCTGTCCAACTAAATACTTTTTAGGACCCATTCCTAAAAGCGCTGCCTGTGGCCCCGCCCCGCGCGCAGCTCGGCCCCGCCCACCCCGCCGGCGCTCCAACAGCTGGGGAGCCTGAGCCGGAGGCGCGCTCCGACAGGGGCGCGCATTTCATGGCAACGCTCCGGGGGGAAAGGGGGAGGGTGGGGGGTGGGGGGGGCAGCTCTAATTAGAGTTTGTCTGAATGCTTCCCCACTTTGCGGCCTCCGTCGCTGAGAAGTCATCGCCAGACACTCGTTTTGTGTTTGGATGCCTCCAACTCATCACGTGATGACTCCAATAACTCGTTCCCGTTCTTCTCCACTGAAACGCGTCTCCTGGTGGGACCTGGTCAGCACAAAGTCCCACAAAAGCAGGAATATGTCCGAGGAAACACACTTTATTGCACCCTGTGACCCGCTGCCTGGTCTCGGCCGACGGCCCTCGTCTCTGTGGGCCGCTTGCCGCAGATCCTTTCCGGCACGGACGCTGCCCGACCGACCGAATCGGACGAACTCGTCGAGCGCATCGAGTGGCCACAGATGAATCCCGTCCGCCGCAGCTGAGCAGCCATGACAGGATGAGTGGTGGACGTGTGAACGTGCCACCGAAGCGCCAGCAGGAGCCGCTCACCGGCAGTAACGGGAGAGGCCTCGCGGCCGTGAATCATTCATGCCGCTCCGCCGCCGCCGGCCCGCAGTTTCACCCCAAACTCCACGTGTTACTCAGCCAGCGGCGGCGCCACGACGTGTCCCAACGGCGCCGCTCGCTGGGAAGGAAGTCAAGTCATGTGACCTTGAAGTTTAATGAAAGGTGAATCATCCAGACCATGATGAGCTGAAGACGTTTATTTTAACGTGAACCAAGCAAGTAAATTCAGGATGAGGTTCCTTAAGGTACCAAGTCTGTTCTGGTCTCTGAGGGTCTCTGGTGGTTTACAGGCCTGTGAACCAGTTCGGCAGTGAGCTGAATGAGGTGTGTGTTGTTGGAGGATCTCTTCTCCTTCCAGGTGAGGACTGCAGTCCAAAGTGTCCGTCCTGCTCCGTCAGCCTCCACCCGAATGCGACCGGCTGCTGCCCCGCTCCCAGTAAAATGCAACCCGATGAAGTCGGTCTCTGCGGCGTCTCCGTTCCCTCGCTGTTTTATTAATGCCGCCACGGCCGTCTGAGGGGACGGCTGAAAAAAGGGGGGTTCGAGATCGAGTTTCTCGGGTCCGACAATGAGGACGCGGTCAGGTTGCGCGCTGGCATTGTGCGCGCGGGTGCTGACCACCCCGACGACGCCCCCTTTTACTCGAGGGAGACCCTGAAAGCAGCATGTCTGCGTCCGTCTTCAGCTCTGCGCCACACGTCAGTCCAGAAGCAGCCACGAAGACGTTCAAATACGACAGTTGGACGGTGGAGGACGAGAACTTTGGGAGGTTTTGGGGAGTTTGAGTGTGAGCGTGGCTGTTTGTCACCAGTTCTGCTTTGGCCCCTCCCTCGGATAGAGCCAAGCCAAAGGTCAAAGGTCGGCGAAACAGCTGAATATCCAAAGCACGGTCACACGGCGTCAGAGTGAAACTCAGCCAGAAAACATACCTGCAGGAGTTTGTTTTAATGCCTCAGATGCGTCATGTGACACGTTCAGGGGCCGATGAATAATTGTTGCTTCATCGAACTTTGACATCAACAAGTCTTTGAGTTTATTGACTGGAAAAAGCACAATTTCAACACATCTTTCAACACAATCCTCCCCACAGGCCGCAGAAACGCTGACAAACCTCACACTGCTGAAACAGCGCCATCTCATGTCCAGCGGAGGAACTGCACCTACGTTCATGTTCGGGCACGCGACAGTGTGTGATTGGTCACATTCAGCTTCGGAGAAGAAGAGTTTGGTGTGTTGGCAAGAACGAAACAATCGCGTCGGCAAAGCGTCCGATGACGTAAAGTCACGCCGACGTTTCCCTCGAACAGCCAAACGAGTTGATCGGACACTTCGGAGGTTTGTCCCCAAACTCCGTCGCCTTTCAACATTTGCCTCCTTATTTTTAAACGGGCCCATTGACCCCCCCCCCCCCCCCCGAGGGATGTCCAGTTAAATCGCCTCCTCTTTGTTTTCTGCCTGCTGGAAGGTGGAGTCGCTCTCCAGCTCCTCAGAAGCCGAGAGCAGCTCGCCTGCTTTCAACTCCTCCACCTGTGTCGACTCCTCCTCCTCCTCCTCCTCTTCGCTTTCTTCTCCGTCACCTCTGCTCTTCCTCCCCCCCTCCCCCTCTGGGTTTGCTCCCCCCGCCTCCGGCCTGTGCTCGACGCCTCCGCCTCCGGCCTCTCGGAGCCCCTCTGTCCCCTCGGCGGCCTCGCCTCTGACCTGGGCGTGAGGAGGAGGAGGAGGCAGCGCGGGGTCGGGAGCGAGGGACAGCGGCTCCACCGGGTCGAAGGTCGCGTCGTCTTCCTCCTCTGTGCCGCAGACGGCAGCGGCGTGACGAGCGCGCGCCGACTTGGACCTCAAACGTGTCCGCAGCTCATCTTCCCTGGACTGAGACGGCGGGAAGGAGACGGACGAGCGTGAGCGGAGGAAAAAGCGCAGCGACAGAAGACGACGCCGCGAGCGTTCGCGGCCGCTTCACCTTGCGCCACTCTTCGGCCCGCTTCATCTTCCTGTCGACATCGTCCTGGTGATGGACGCCCTGCGCCTTGCCGACCCTCAGGGACTCCAGCCGGGCCGGAGGCCTCTGCCGGACCTCCTCCCGGCCCTCCGGCTGACACACAGACGCAGAGAGGAGAGACACGAACCAGACGTCACGACGGAGACGACGTGCCGCCGGACTCACCAGTGCCGATTTGCCCCGCTGCGCACGGAGCGACTGGAGGACCAGCGTGAGCACTGGGCCTCCTCCGGTCAGCGGCACAGAGCCAGGCTGGCCTGACCGCCGGCGTCGGCACGGAGCCCCACCGTGATGCCGTAGGCCTCTCCGGACTGTCCCGCCGAGATGATGCCGTCGTTCAGCAGCTCCTCCAGGATCTGGCTGGACTTCAGGCGCTCCTGCTGCTGCACACCTGCGCGGCAGCCACACGAACGTCAGTGACGCCTCCTCCTCCTCCTCCTCCTCCTCCTCCTCCTCTCAGGCCCGTTCGCCAACCGGAGCGACACACCCACCGTCTGCCGCCGCCGCCGCCGCCTGGCTTTCCCTGACGGTCTCGGAGGTCAGAGGAGGGAGCTTCATGGGCACAGCTCCCGGGAGAGGAGGCCCCTCCCTGTTCTCCATCACCACGCCGCTGTCGGCGGTGCCCTTCGACGCCGCCGAGTCGCCCCGGACGCCGGCTTTGGCCCCCGTCTGGTCCTGTGAGCGCACAACACGAGTCGTCACCGGGACGCCGTGGTCACGGAGGCCCTCGGTGAGCTGACACGCTGACATCAGCACGCGAGCCTGAGGAGCTGATTGGACGATTCGACAGACCCAGAAGAGCAGTCGAAAGCCGCTGAAGGAGCCTGAAAGCGAAGCCGCGAGCCTCCTCTTCTTCACGCCTCGTCAGCATTTCTGCAGCCAATAGTTTGGTTCTTTTAACACCGAAATGGATCGATTTGGACATTTAAATTAAATCAATTAACACTTTACTGGCCGTCCTGTGAAACCGGACGCAAATCTTTCACCAGCATCTTTTCAGGAACTGAAGACAAGCAGAAAGTCTTCACCACACAAGTTCCTCCGCAACTTCCGGTGAGCGCCGCCGGCGTCAGGCCAACTTCCGCGTGCCATGAGCGCACCTTGCGTCCAGGAGTTGGCCGCGTCTTTGAACGGCTCGTTCCACGTCCGCCTCTTGGCGGTTCAGCTCGTCTCCGACATGTTTGCGTCGCTCTCCGCCGCCGGAGGGACGCGGACCGGAGGGACTCCGAGCTTACCTGCCGCTGGCGCTGCTCCGCGGCCGGCAGCGGCAGCACCGCGGTGCCGGCGGAGGCTCCGCATCCCATCGTCGGGGCTCAGTCAGCGACGCCGACGCCGCGGGGAGGGGGGGGGGTCACGGAGGCCGGCTGCGGGTCCCTGCGCGGTGCTGCCGGTGTGCGCGTCGTGCGGCCTCGCATTCCCTCACTGTCTCCCTCTCGCTGGTCTCCACGGACCCGTTGCTAAGGGCCCGTTGCTACAATAAATCTGACCCGTGAAGGAGGTGACACCCGGTAACAAGCTGCACTAAACACCAGGTCACCGTCCTGACAGCGGAAACAAGGACAAACAAACAGCAAACCCTCGTTCGGATCTCTTTCCCGGGTTCGTAACGAGGTGGGTTTCCGGTACCGCTGCTCGGCTGTCACCCAGCTGGTTGGTTGGTTGGTTAGTGGGAGTGTTCAGAGGAACTCAAAGGTTCTGTACAGATGAGATGTGTGCGACTGGGGGGGGCGTGGGGGGGGGGGCATCAAGTCATCAGGTGACCCCGGAGGGTCCAAACCATCAGGTCTGATGTAACTAAAGGGTTAAAACAAAGGCTCTCACTGCGTTGTCATGGTGTTTCTGAAGTCACCTCAACACCACACACACGCGCGCGGAGGTCACCTCCAACTCTCCCCAACGGAGACCTGAAGGTTCGAGTTAACTCATCAAATGGATCCGTGTGATCAGCCTCACTCTCACCAACATTTCCCCATATTTAACCGAGACGGCACAGGACTGGGTTCGTGTTTGGGTTGGAGTGGGGGGGTTCGAGCTGCACTGCACCAAACTCCAGCCAGAACTTTTCCGTTTCTGCCCAGAGGGGCTTTAATGAGAGCGGCAGACTGGACGCTCGCCGCCATCGCGCTCTACCGTGAGCCGGCTGAAGGGTCGGGGCGGCTCCGGGCTTCGGGGCCCTCGGCTCCGGGGGGGGCCGCCGCCGCCGCGCAGGGGTGGAGGGGGGGCCTGAAACTCTGGTACAGGTTGTAGCAATTCTCTTCCCCTTCCAGGAGACGAGTGTTGTGAGACAGCTTCTCCTCGACAGTCCTCAGCCGTCTCTGGGCCGCCTGCAGGTCCCGCCTGGAGACGAGGGCGGCACGGAGGGGGAGACGCTCAGCGCCGCTCGGCTCATCCGAAAGGCCGAGCTCGGATGTGCGGAGACGGATCCACTTACTGGGAGCGTTCGTACAGCGAGCAGAGTCCGGAAAGGGATTCGATCAGCTCCCGTTTCTCCTTCGCGAGGCTCAAGTACGGCTGAAGGGACGGACACACAACGAGAGTCACCCCCACCGCCAACGAGCCGGCTTCCGGCGCTTCCGGCACTCACGAGGTCCAGGCAGCGCTCGAGTCCGGGCCGGCGGTCGAGGATTTCCAGCCGGAACGCGACCTGCAGCAGCCTGGAGTCGCAGCCTCTCATCTGACCTCCCACTTTGTGCAGGTTGTTGGTCAGACCACAGATCTCCTCGCTGACCTGCCGGAAACAGGAAGCCACAGAAGGTGAACGCCGCGGCCGGCTCGGTGCCGCCGGCGACGGAGGCGGGGCCGGCGACTGACCTGCTGTCTCTCCCACCGCAGCGAATTCTGGACCCTGCTCAGCGCGTTGATCTTCTTCCTCAGGGCGCCGTCGACGCGGCGCCGCTGCTGCTCTTTTGTGTTTTCCAGCTGCGAAGGACGCGAGTGAGATGAGATGAGACGAGCTGAGCGGACGTTTCGTCGACGAGACGCTTCAGCGGGACCTCGGCTTCACTCACGAAGGCGAGCGCCAGCCGCAGTCTTCGTCGGGAGGCCGAGGAGTCCTCGACGCGCTCCTCGGCCGCCTGCCGCAGCTCCCTGCAGCGGCTCAGCCACGCGTCGTAGCTGAAGCGCTCGGACTCGTTGGGAGCGGCGGGCGGAGTGGCGCTCGGGAGGCCGGCGTGGGTGAGGCACTGGGCGGTCAGCTCGATGGCGTCACGTTTGTGGTCGAAATCCGCCTGCAGCTGACTGCGGATGCTCTTCAAGGAGCTGGAAGCAAATTCAGGGTCGCGTGTGGATTGCGCGTCACCAGACGGACCAGCGGCTGAAATAAGGCGCCCGACACCCGAGCGGACGCCGAGTCTTCGCCGCGGGCTCGGCGTGACCGACCTCAGCTCGTCCACCAGGGTGCGGATGTGCTTCTGCAGCAGCTCTCCGATGTCGGCGGCCAGCTGCTCCTCCTTCCTCAGCTCGCCGTAGAGGGCGTCCTGCCTCGCGGCGCGCACACCGGCGCCGACAGCCAAGCACCTGCCGGTGAGCCGCGTGTACGTCTGGTTCCCCTGGAGGACGCTCTCCGCCGTGAGCTTGGCCTGCCACAGAAGCAGGTGCCCGACCTGAGTCCGCGTTCCCGTTTCGTGCGACGGGGCCACCGGACGGCCTCCCCCCCCCCCAGCTTTGGCCCACGCACCTCCTCCGCAGCAGCGACCTCTTGGTCCACTTGGCGGATGCTCTCCAACACCTGATTCTGCCACTGACTGACCTCCGTCTGGCGAGAGCAGAGGTGCCTCACGGCGCCTCGAGCGGCAGACCCGATCTAAACCGCAGTCCATCAAAGTGACAGTTGCCGGCAGTTAACCGCCCGTTTCCACCGCACGTCGGGTCGTTCGCCCCGCGCTGCCGAGAGAGAGTGAGCGGCTTCGGACGGAGTCGTTCACCTGAGAAACGTCTCCTCCCAGGCAGCAGAGCGCCTCATCGAGCTCCAGCAGCGCGTTTCCCTGAAGCCGCGGCCCGCCGGTCAGCGCGGCCTGGCGTCCGCTCACTGCGGACCCCCCACTGGACGTTCCCTGGTCCTCCTCCGGCGCGACAGTTTGCCTGAAGACGCCATTGCAGGAGAAGAAAAACAAAGCCACGTCTCAACCGTCGCTCTGCTCGACGTCTTCCGGCAGTTGCGGCTTTTTGGGCGAAACGCCGGCTGCGACCGGCTGCAGGTCGACACTCACCACATTTCGGCTCTTTCAAGTCGATCGCGAAGGTGAATCGGCAGGTTAGCGGCTCCCCGGCGCGTTCGGTTAAAGCTCCTGAAGTGAAATGAGCCGGGACTTCAGGGAGCCAATCGCTCGCAAGCGCAGAACGCTTGTTTACTCGCCATGGCAACCAATGTACACAGCTCAAAACAACTGTTAAATGGCTGAATAAAACCATGCGGTACACGTTTCCTGATTATGATTCGGTGACGCAACAGCCACAAAAAGGGACCCGAGGACGTGGTCAACCTGCAGAGGTGCAGTTACAGGTGGACTGAAGTGATGCAGCAGAGTGGCCCAAGTGTGACCGTCGGCACTCCAGACCGCTGCGGACTCACTGGACAGTGAACCGAGACTCAGCTGAGCCTTCGAAAAAGGCCTTGTCGGAGCTGCATACTGACGTCCCCACAAGCCATTCACGTTGATGGTGCAGCTGCACGACTCACTGAATAAACTGCCCTCTAAGGCAACACCGGAGTGCGAAATGGAAAGCGCAAACAGGAAATAATGGTGCACAACGAACAGGACACAGACAGCCCTGCATGATGCAACAAGAGGAGTCTTCAAAATAAAAGCACCAGGAGAGTCTAAATTTGGCGGCCTCAGAGCCGGCGAACACCTGAGGGATGATCTGTTGGACACGAAAGAACAGTGCAATACGACGCTTGTACAGCCATCGAGTGCAACCA
>JASSRZ010000054.1:10954358-10986054 GCA_032164315.1 Malacoctenus gilli | reverse complement strand
GAGCCTCCCCTCCTGTGGCGTGAGCCACCTCCGCCGCTCACCTGGTACGGCGTTCCGGGGCGAGTGCGGGAGCTCCGGACTGCGGCTGCCCCGCCATACATGGTTTTCCCGGGGTAGAAGGGTGAATCTCCAAGCTGGCTGGAGTTCAGCACTGTGCTGTTCAGTGACGACTAGAACAGAACACAAATACATGATGCGCAAAGCTACATTCCCACCCTCAGAGTTTATTCCTCACCCAAACGGCAATAAAGCCTCAGAATGCGGCTTCGAGGGTTAATAATATCTGACCGTTTCATCCATATAAGGTCCAAAGTACACACTGCCAAATATCTTCAGGACATATTTACATTCCCATCTCATGTGCTTTAACGCGGGAAACTATTTGCTCTGACGTCAGACGCTTTGACACATTTAACAAGCTCCGACTTGCATCAGTTTTACAGTAGATGTTCGGATGTTTTCAACTTCGCTCTCTCAGCGTTGCTACATTATGAGTCAGAGCACACAACAAACGAACTGAAGGAGTTTTCAGCTGGAAACAAAGTCTGCTTCACACATTTGTTGAGGCGCCTCTGGAGACTCACGTTGGATGAGGTTCCAAAGACCGACAGGTTGAACGCGGGTTTTTTCAGACTGGACTGCGAAGGCTGAGGACCAGAGTTGGTTCTGTCGGTCTCTGGAGACCAGAGCTGAGGAAGTGATGCCGTTTTGGAAGTGGGAACATCTGGGAAGGACAGAGACCTGGTCAGACGACTGGCACAGCAAGCGTTCCGCTACGTTTGGGACCACGTTTTAGTACTTCACACCTGGGATCACCACAAGTGTTAGTGTGACAGCCGGTACTTTTGCTGCTGTAACAGAACTATCTTTGAAGTATCGCTCAGTCCTCGCCAGTAAATATGCGCTTTTTCCAAACTGCATCTTCGCCAATCTGTGGATCAGCTCCCACTGAACACAGCGCAACGCCGAGAATGCTGCCGAGCACAAAGTTGTACCTTTGTCAGACGCTCGGGATGAGAATCCGCTTGTGGTGGAGATGTTGTCGTCTTCGTGCTGTGAAAGGTTGTCTTTGAGCTCCTTCCCCGTGGAAAAAGGTCCCGGAGCTGAAGAGGTTGAGGGCTGCATGAAGAGGCTGCTCCCAAACGTCGGGGAGAAAGAGTCCAGCGGCGTGAAGTGCAGGTGAGAGCGACTGAGAGGAGGCCGAGCCAGCGAGTTCTCCTGAAAGTTCAGCGACGCTCGGCTCGTTGCGGGCTCTGCGGCGGAGGGAAAACTCACGGGTGAGGACAACCATGCAGATTTCCAACATGCCAACTTTCAACTGCAGTCACGTACAAACGGCAGAAAACAGGAGTCACTCGGTGAGGACGGAAGCCGCGGACAGAAAAGTCACCTGTGTTACTCGTGCTTGGTTCTGGCTCTGGAGAGTCACGCCCATCAAGAGGAGGAGGTCCCTCCTCGCTGCCATTAGGAGGCGGCGGCGGCGGCGGCTGGCAGTTCTGCTCTGTCCTCTGTACCGACTCGCCTTCTTCTGGAGCATCTTCGCTATTGAAGTATTTCTGTAGCCACGAAGGAACGATGCTCTTCACCGTGTCCGTCACTCGACTTATGAGACCCGACTGCTGCTGTGGAAAACATGGGAACGAGGAGAGGAAGCGTCACGGGAGGATAGAAGCAATAAAAAGACAAAAGAGACGAGACAAACAATCAGACAGTCAAGGAGAATCTTTTATTGCCTTCTTAAAATATCTGGCACCGGCGAAAAGCTGCTGTTGAAGCCGCTGAATCCTCTGACACACAGAAAAGCCAATGAACCAATGGCATGAATGCTGCACATGAACTCTCCAAGTTATTAAAAAACTGGAGAGGATTCTTCATGAAAAGAACAAAAAATCAAACGTGAACAGAGAGGTTTTATTTCTGAATGGGCAGTGCGGCCACTGGAAACCAGAGAGTGTTTGTCTGCCATTGAGCAAAAAAACAAAAACAAACCCACAAAGTCCGACAGAAAGTAGGTCATGCACAGTGCGCGCTTCTAGGAAAAAACTGAAGTGACACTAATCTGTACTGAGGTCTAATGTTGGCCTGTTTCAATTGATACCGATAGTTATTCCTCACACATTACACAAAGCATCTGAGAAGACGTGCTTTTGACCCTTTTGGAAGATTTCAACTGTAAAATGACTCAAAAGCATAAAAACTGTGAATAAAAGTCCTAAAATTTAGAGCATCTTTGACGGGCAAGTGGAAAAAAAACATGACTGTCAGAGCACAAGCGTTTAGGCTTGTTGGACATTATTCAAACAAGCAAGCTTGAGGCTGTCTTGCTTCTAAGTGACCAACACAGTTATCTGTTGGCTGAGCGTCTAACTGACAATCCATTTTAAGAAGAAACGGGGACAAAACCAGAATCAGCGTCTAACAAAACACCCGAAACTGGACAGTGGGACCAAGCGAGCAGGGAACAGTGCAGCTGTATTGCAGCCTCCAGCTGAGATAAGGCTGTGCAGGAAGGGAGAAGTTGAATGAATGCAGAGTTGCCTCCTGCGCCACTTCATGTGAACACTGTGCGCCTTGTAGTAGCTTTTAGCACCTGATAACAGACGTGCGCCTCTCCACTGCTTCTTATCTTTTACGTACACCTGTGGGCCACACTGCACTTTGCCCTCGCCGCAAATACAAACAACTTTAACTGAACAACAACATGTGCAATAACCTGAATCGTGCAAAGTGCTCCCATTGAGGAAAGTTACAGAGAAACAGAAAAAGTATGTTACAGACAACATCTCGGCCTTCCACTCCATCGAGGTGACGTCTGAACCATGAAAAATGCAAATGAGAGAGAGTGTGAGTAAATATACTCAGATCCCCTCAATCAGCACGACTGGTCCATTCATACCATGTTAGGAGGCAAAGTCAACATTAGTGGGATTCTGTCTGTTCTCATCAATCACAGTGGTTCTGAGGTAAAGCCAGCCTGCATCAGTGCAAACATTGCACGTCGAGTCAGGCTCTTTCTACTTGCTTTGTGCACAGCGCTGTGTAAACCAAGCGTTGAAGAAAAGCACAGGCCCGTCTTTTAAACATCAACCAAGATTGTGAGAACTGCTGTTTGGCTGGATCGACTGCAGCTGGAAAAGCTCCCGAGTTTCTACTTACAGCCGGTGCGAGGACAAAAGGCTGGCAAATGAATCGGTAAGAAAATAAAGGGGAAGACTCCAATTTAAGTGAACGGCACAAAATATCACACCCGTTGATTACGGCACCATTTGTGGTGACAATAAATGAATTTATTGGTTTGTACAAAGCTGAAGTATTTGTTCCACCGAGTAAATTTCTAATAACCAAACATTGCTGATGCCACGGCTAAAACAGACGTTTTCATTGAAGTTTACACAATTGTATATTTTTTTTACCAACATTTATAAAATCCTGACACAAAGTTCCCAATAGAACAGGAGAATGAACGACATTATATACGCGATAGGCTTTTATCCAATGATGTAGAGGCCTGTTTAATGAACCTGTTGCTTTGTTGCTTGAGCACATCGTATCACAGGGGACTTTTATGAAGGTTTCTTATCATTGATAACACGCTCAGGACAGCCATCCAAGATGAGATCCCGCCAAGACAAAACCATCAGAACACACAGAAAAGAAATTAATCCTGATCAATGACACAATTGTCTGAGCAACTCCCACAACTGCAAACAGTTCAATATGAAAACCGGGCAAAGAAAGAAAGGCATTTTATGAGCAGCATAGCATTTGGAAATGACCTGACTTGACCTAAAATGACTTTAAAAAATCGAGTAATAAGGAAGAGGAGCCTCTAATGAATCATTGCTAAATTAGCTTCTATTATTGTCCTTTAAGTGTCTGAAACTAATAATTGCGAGAACAATGAGAAGACAAAAGTAAAGGTATTTCAGCTCCAATTACTGGGACTTCACACCTGTGCAGGAGAAATCTTACCTGCTATGACCTTTAACAGTTAATGGCGACCTGCCGATTACCGGTAATCGTCAATTTAACCAACAAACTGCTTTCATTTAAACCGCATGACATACTTTCGTAAGGGAGCAATCTTGTTACATTACAACAGCAGCGCAGTCAGAAACACCGTCAGCAAACAGACGTCACTACACGATGAAAGATTAGACATGATTGACCGGCTCCGTGATCAATACACGTGTTGGATCCTCTGGACGCGTCATGTACATCTTTTGGGCTTCTGGCGCTGATGTCCAGCCGGTGAACGGCAACCATGTGAGAGTGCACACATGGCCAACGCTTCCTGCGCAATTCAGCTGGCAGAGATTTAGCTCATGCTAACCGCCGTCTGAATGCATTTCCCTGAAGGCGAGCAACGCGACGTTAAAATCTCGCCATTCCCGTGAGACCAAGTGAGGCGCCGCCGCGGACACGGCAAGCGCGGTGTCGAGCGACCCTGTCACTTCCACGCGGAGGGGGCGCGAGGACGCCGAAACTTACAAGACAACAATGCGATGCTCGCCGACATTAGCATGTTAGCCGCCGTTAGCTCCGCCGGCTATCGCTCACAATTCGACTTCCTTGCTTTCCGCTAACTTCGCTAACAGCTAACAACTTGCGAATTGGGCTCCTGGTGGTTTCCCTCGCTTGCCGCGAAGGCGTTGCTGCACCAAACAGAATTATTCGTGGGCTCTTTCAGTCACTCGCTGGCATTACATGACCTGTCAAGACCGCCTGATTTCGCCAACATATAAGACAGCCAGCTACGTTAGCATTTCCTGAACGTGCTAGCAGCGCGTGGAGGCCACGAGCAGGCCACGAAATGTCTCCAACAAAACAAAAACACAAGCAGGGAGACGGTAGCACCACAATCCTTCTAAGCACATCGATTCCGGCTTGTGACGTGAGCACTCTCGCGCCGTTTACCTGTTTGCTCTTGGCGTAAGGTTTAGAAGCGATGTGATATCTCCTGCTTCTGATTTTCCCTCCACCCGCGGCCGCCATGGCTCTTTCGTCTGAGTGTCTATCGGAGCTCGGCGCCGTATTGCTGTCACCCAGCGCAGCCAATCACTGAGGCACTCTGGGAAATGTAGTAACCGAGCACAACAAAGGAGGTTCAGCGGGGCGCATCGCATGGCACGAGCATGAACGCAGTTTGCCGTTGATTCCCTGAAAACATCAACGTGTGTTGTTCATCCATTGTCCGAATATCAAGTGTTTTCAAATTTAAGAAGATGGCAATGTGGTTAGAATGAAGATGTCATCCAAAACATGTGAAATCAAACAGAATTTATTTCAGCCCTTGTTTGTGTTTAAATGTCAAACCAAAGTAAAGCAAAAACAATGGAATACATTTAAATACATTATATCAGCACACACACAATACGAGAACATTATGAAATGAGGTGTTAGTGTTCAAAACGGGGTGGGAAGAAGTCAAACCTTTTGCTCCACGCCCCCTTTCCATAATTTAGTCTTCTGTACAGTGACACAATGATGTGCTATTTAGCTTTCTGATATAAGCTCCCTAATGCTATAAACAAATGCAAAAATCACAAAGAAATATTAAAAAAATAAAAGGTTTTACTTTAGTAATGGACAATGTAATAAGTGCCACATTTAACAATACATGAAAAATATCAAAAAACAAGGAGAAGTGATTATCGCCTGCAACGGAATGTCACCAAAGTGCGAACATGTTGAAAACCAAAGGATTGGTTCTTGCTGCTTTTTTTCGACAGCACACCAAAAAGCGCATCTGACCACAAATGTCAGTTGACAGACGCAGACACCTGAGCTGATCCGGTCTGAAGAGGACATCAATTAGGGACGTCACTTCTACTTGCTTCTTTGAGCCCCTGACGACAGATTCATTTGACAGAAAAGCACAGAAATGGTATTTCACTGTGTTGCAGACGGGCGTAAAAGGTCAGTTTGGGCAAACGTTATACAAACACAAACACAATAAATTAGAAACATGAGACACTCCATTTCCAATGAGCTACAGAGGAGCAAACAAAACAAATGTTGTGCTTGCCAGTTATTTTTGTAAAGCTTAAAGTTATTACAGAGCAGGTAAACATGGCAACAAGAGGTTAAGTGCAAACGGGCCAAGTGCCATAAACAAATGTGTGTACAAAGTTGGTGCATCCCTGACTCAACACTTTATTAACCTGAGTATGAACAATTCAAACACTTCTTCTCCTGTTAAATAGACGGTGTTGGGTCTGACCGTGAGGCCACAGCTGGCCAGATAAAAGCAACAACACTCATCTCTCCTAATCCAGTGCAGACAGTCTTCACTGCTCAGAAACACTTCGTTCTAAACGCCATAAATGTGCTCGAATCGCTATTAAGTGCCTGCAGATGGATGAAGCTCTCTGCCCTTTTGAATGCTTACATCCATCATCTTCTGGAACAAAAGTGCTGCTGTAACTTTGGAAGAAGTTGATCAGAAGTCAGAAATCCACCGTAACGTCTCAGTTAACAGCACAGAGTCTTCTCCTCGAGGCTGCGGTGGCCTCTGGCATGGTGCCATCGCGCAGTATCACTGGTGTTGCGTTTATTGTGTCTTCGCTGCATGGCCGTTCACAAATCTGTGTCTCCCAGACGTTTTGCGGCGTTTTGCAGCTTTGAAAGTCTTCAAGGAGTCCTTCGGAGCTGAGGGCCAGGAGGACAAAACAGAAGGCTCTTCATCACCAGGAACCAGTTTCTGGAGGGAAGTCGTCACAAGCCGCTCGTTAGGAGACTGACCTGCGACGCCTTCTGGGACGAAACCACACGAGTCAACAACACTGCTGTCGGTGCAGTCGTCGCTTTGCACAGGAAAGCTCTGCGAAGGGAAGGAAGCTCAGTGAGACACGTTTCTGTTCGAGACGTCATTCAGTGACATCGTCCACTTAAAAGTAAAAGTCCACTGAATAAACACGCGGTCAGAAACCCTGGCTGCACCTTACCTTCACTTTACTTTGTTGTTCGTACCACACCATCCCGTACAAACACAGGAGGGTGATGAGGGCCTGAAGAAGAGGAAGAAGAGGGTTAAATCAGCAGCGGTCTTTTCTATTTACACAAGAAATGATCAGTGCAGCCGTGAAACCTCAGGAAGAACTCATAACACTCAATGCTAAAAATATTTTGCGTAACTGCTTTTTCCCGTCACTGTCACAGCTGCTGTTACATTTTATTTTCACAACAGGGACCTAAAAGTGGGCTTTCTGTCGATTCCCTGAAACGAGCCTTTCCCCACATCCGTCTTTCCTTACCAAGCAGAGCAGCCACAGCAGAACGTAGCGAATTTGTGTCTTGGAAAACAAATCGTGGCCAAATTTGACACAAGCAAGAGCCTCCAGAAACGCGATGGCTCTTTGGGAAAGCAAAGGACACAAAAACATCACGTTAACAGTGACACGAACAGCAACAATGGCGCCCTCTCTTGGCAAGGTCTGCCCACTGCAGTTTAACGTCTACTTGGTGCGTTTGTGGCCTTTCCAGTCGGAGTACATCATTTAGTCCAAAACGTTCTTTGACCACTCAAACTCAGGGTCCATATCGGTTCACCGCACCGTGGGAGGGAAACTGTGCTTTCAGTTGTAAGCGAAACACTGCAGGGAGGAAACCTTCAGACAAGAGAGCAGGTCCAAGTGTGACGCATCTCACGCTGATGGGAAGCGCTCATCGTGTTGCTATAGCAACAGGACTGGCAACATCAGTAGCTTCGTGTCTGGGATGAGGTCAACAACTACATCATGTCATGAAGTACATTCACTCACAACGACACAGTGATAAAACTGAAAGCACAGAAAATTCTCTCTCTTTTCAAGAAACGTCCAAAAATCAATGGAGCTTCAACGACTGTTATTGGGGCCTAAAAGCCCAGAACGAACGGACTCACCCGAACACCCAACACTGCGTGCCAACACGCTTACACTGAGTGTCTGTCAGATAGGCGTAATACTGTCTGAAAGAGGATGAGAGACAGAAAGAAAAGTGAGCGAGGTGTCGGGAATGACGTCAAACGCAATCGCTGGAAAGCATCGGAGGAAACAACAAAGGTTCTTTCGATAAAGTCACTCGCTTCAAACGTCACGCTGTGATTTTTGGTCCCCGCCAGTTTGTGTGTTTGAGCGCCAACGTACCGCACGGTGGGAGCCGTGATGACTCCAACGAGGAGGATCCGACACCAGCTGAGAGGATGAGAAGCCTGGAAGATGAAGATGTGCTTGAGGAAGAACGTGTTCAGCTCGGTCAGCTGCGGAGCAAACACAAGAAAAAGAAGCAGAGACCTTCGACGTGCGTCGTAACGGCGAATGCGCGATCTGGACGGAGACAACACAGGGAACAGTTTCATACTTTGTTATGGAACCGATAACATCTCATCACATCATCTGGTGCACGTGGAACGGAGGACGGCGGCCAACAGTGGCCAAAGGACGGCCGCAGCAGGCAAGCGCTCGCAGATTGCGCCGCCAACACCTGTGACTCTGAGAAGGAGCGCGTCTGTCACACACCTGCCAGAGGATCATGAAGAGATAGATGCCTGCCAGCCTCTGGAAGGACGACTTTGGGTCAAACCAGCGCACGAAGGTCCAGCTGGCCGGAGTGAACTGCAGCACGGCCCTCTTGAGCTTGCCAGTGGTGGAGTGGATCTCCCTGGACACGGGCCGCAGATGATGACCGTCATACGACCGTCCGTGGTTGGACTTTAACACCGACACAAAGACTGCTCTCTATCACAACGCAATGAGTGTGCGGCAGCGTGTTGACGACTGCAGCCCCATTCCGACAAGAAGCATCATGACATTCATTTGGCTGCAGCCCTCCTGCGAGCTTAGCGCCTCCAGTGTCAGGAAGGGCGAGACTGACTTGATGCTGGCCCAGCGGTACGTCCTCATCTCCAAGAAGCGACAGACGGTCATTCCCAGCCAAATGCCGCCGCCGTTGCACAGCAGGATGTCCAGGATCACCTGATCCCACCAGCACTCCGCAAAGTTCGGCAGGAGGTGCATGAAGAAGAGCTGCGGAGACAAGGCAACGGGGAGGTACGGCAACAGCGCGGAGCTTCACCCATCCACACAACTCCTTCCTGATAGAAACGCGATAAATGGACGGGCATCATTTTTAAAATGGCTGCGATTCCTCCAAAGCGCCGCCACGCAGTCGGACGACAACGAGTAAATCGAGTCTCGGGCTGACTGAGTCACAGCTCCTGCGGGCGTCAACCCTCCTGCCGACCGCCGACCCTGTCTCGTCCAAACCATCAGTGACGCCACACAGTCTCTTATTTCTGGTGAACAGGCAGGTGAAGAAAGCGTGCGATTATTTCGGGAGGAAAGCGTCCTCTGGCCTGTCCCGGCCCGGCCGTGTGTGAGCGTTACCTCCGTGAGCTCCCAGGTGATGCTGATGGTCCAACACAGACCGTAGCTGCGGATCAGCAGAGCCTTCATGGCCCAGCCTGCAAAATGACCGAATGCAAAGACATCGAAATGGCTCAGGATGCGATCCCACGTTATTACTGTACAGTTGACAGCGTATTCCTGAGATATGAGAAAGAGAAGAACAACATGCAACTAAATTCACAACGATGTCCAAAGAGCTTTTCGTCTTCCCAACGTGTGTCACGATGCTGAGATAAGGCTGTCCGTCCGTCCGTCCGTCCGTCCGTCCGTCCGTCCGTCCGTCCGTCCGTCCGTCCGTCCGTCTGTCTGCAACATGCTCACCATGACGTCTGCTTCCCGCTTGGCGTGCCGCAAATTTGGATCCAGCCAGTACATGACAGCCTTCACCTGGTCCCAGTTGAGGAAGATGATGAAGACGAGAAACAGGAAGTAGAGGACACTGAGACCTATCAGAGACAGGAGAGGCTGCGTGAGCAGAAACACGAGCGAAAACGCACCGAGGCCGCAGACTTACTTCACTCGGCCTCACTCACCGAACACCATCCGCCAGATTGCCGGGTGAGGCCTCGTAAAAGGTCCTGAGGAACAGAAGCAGATCACTTCCCGTCATCCGCCGCAGCCGTAAATTCAGAAGCAGATGACGGGACTCGACTGGCAACCGGAACGGAGCGCCACAGTTCCAGGTTCTCTCTCCTTTCTCCGTCAAGACTTTTTAACTTGAATCTGCAAATTCTGAATAGATTCTGGTCGGACCAACGTTTGTGTCGGCTCAGAATCTCGTCTTGTAGGACATCATCGTCTGGGTCAGTGCTCTTCTGAGGCGTTTCGGTCCAAACTCAGCACACCCATGATCTGACTGCCAGTCGGGCACTAACCTGCTATTCCATTATTCCAAGATTTAAAGGAGTAAATAAAAAGTATCAGGTCTTATGAAGGAATGCCGCTTGGCAACAAGGTACACTTTCCAAATGTTGAGGCCACGACGAGAGTGTCTCCTTGCAGCTCACCGTTGGGGAAGGCCAAGACACTGATGACCAAGAAGAAGGACACCACCACCAGCAGTCCAACTCGCAGGTTGTCCTCCAACTGTCCATCGTCCCTGTCCGAGCACAGGCACAGACACAGACACAGACACACACACACACACAGAGTTAAAAACTGGCTTGTTCAGTCACACATGCGGCACACACCTGACAAAGTCCCCCACCGTGTGAAGGCAAAGTACATGAGGCTGAGCACAGTCACAGTCAGCAGCGTGATGGTGTGAGGCTTGTAGAAGAAGTCCAGACAGATGTCGTCCACTTGTTGCTCGTTGATCATTCGGAAGTGGAGCTTGTAGCTGGCGTCGTCTTTCTGCGGCACTCGGGGACTTTCGGGGGACGCCATGGCGCCGCTGGGAGCTTCGCTGTCGTTCCTGGGACGGCGCAACTTTGACAGCTAAGAACCTGAAAGTTCGCCTCCACGGACGCTATGTGGGTGAACAGGAACCACTGAGCGGGTGGACTGAACCACCGCGCCCCGGACGGGGGTGTCCGCACCGAGCCCGCGCTCATAGAATTCGCCAAAACGAAAAATCAGCGCTTTACAAAAGCTACAAATCAACCAGAAAGACTAATTGTTCCTCAATAGTGACTTTATGAATTTTCCTGGCTGCGTAGATCAATTATACACGTCGCTTTAACACCTATTTTGGCCTTTGCTGGCACGTCCTGAGATATGACGTCACTTTAAAGCGCTTCTGTCGCTCCGCACGTGATAACAGTTGACATTGTGCTGCAGACTGCAAGAGAATGGGAATTTAATACAACCCAAAGTATTGGTGAGTACGACAGTGATTATCAGCACGACTGTTTTCACTTCGGATTTTGGTCCTCCTGCTGGCGAGCCTGCAGTAAACAACGTAGTGGGTCCAGCTCGCGTCTTTAAATTAAAACCGGTGCATGTATTCATTCGCAATCAAACACAAGAAGTCGTGACATGTTGTGTTCACTCCGGGGGAACTCAGTTTTCGTGATCGCAGGTCTCTCGAACTGATCCTTCACGATTCTGTCTCTCGGTTCGACTCAATGCGGAATGACACGCGAGACCGATTCCGTCCCATCACATGTGTCCTTCTCTTGCTTCACAGCGTGACAATGGCGTCCCCGTGGGCACAGCTGTGTGCGAGATGCAGAGCTCCTCTGTGCTCCAAGGCGGGCGGCAGCACCTGCCAGATCTACACTCAGGTCCGACACTGCGTTGCTGCGACACGGATGACGACCAAATTGCGGGGAGATCGGACAGCAGTTCAGCCCAGACCCAAGTGGAGACAACAAACGCGTTACTACACTGACTTGACAGCCAGGTATTTAACAAGTGAGGCCAAAGACGTGACGTCGAGACATGACTTGTCCAGATCTGATGTGGTTGCGCACCTGGACCCCAGAGAACCGGCTCCAGTGACCGAGAACTTCATCTCACTAGGTGCATTCCGGCGTCCTGCTGTTGACGTTCCAACAATAAGTCGATGTTGCGATCTTTGTTGTCAGACCTGTCGCTTGCTTCGGTTTCTGTTTCCGCTCAGATTTGGAGGCAGCCGAGTTTTCTGCCTTGGAGGAGATCAGCGACGGCGAGGCCGTCGGCATCCCCGTCCCTCCGGCCATCCCTCCAGCGTCCACCTCTCTCAGAGACTACGTCGACAAGTCGGAGACCCTCACCAAGCTGGTGCAACTCGGTAGTCGAACCTTCTTTCGACCATTGAGCAAATGGCTGCTGCTCCACACGAGCTGACTCGTTATTCTGACTCGACCGTTCACATCTTGTCCTTTTCTAGGGGTGAATCTGTGGAAACTGGAGCAAAGACCGAACGTGGGTTCGATGCTGCTGAGGCTCGACTTCAACGCCGACGTGGCCCCGCGGCTGCTGTTTCTCAAAGACATCGGCGTGGACGAGTCTTGTTTTGGCTACGTCATCTCGCACAACCCTTTCATTCTCACCGAGAGTTTGGAAAACCTTCAGACAAGGTGGCACAACAGCGGTCACTCATCATGATCATGTTGTATGTGACAGTTTTGCCATTTGTGACCTGAGCAAATGTCCCTTCTCGTCCGCAAAGGGTGAATTACCTCAAGTCGAGGAAGTTCACCTCGGAGGTGGTCGCGTCCATGGTGTCCAGAGCTCCGTATCTGCTCAACTTCAGCGTGAAGCGGCTGGACAACAGGCTGGGCTTCTATCAGCAACAGCTCAAACTGAGCCCAACAAACGTAGGATCCTTTTGCCGTGCACATCTACGAGCATTTTCAGATGTTTTGTCACAAGGCTGCCGTGCTTCTTGTCGTCTCTTTAGACTCGGAACGTTGTGGCTCGTCTGCCCAGGTTGCTGTGTGGCAGTTTGGAACCGGTGAAGGAAAACTTAAAGGTATCAAATATCAGGATTAATGTTGAGGAGCTTCAAACGATCCACTTATCAGCTTCTAATGTCAAACGGTCCCCACAGGTGTGCGAAATAGAGTTTGGCTTCAAGCAGACTGAAATCCAGCACATCGTCCTGACGGTCCCGAAGGTTTTGACCGCCAACAAGAAGAAAATCACCCAGATATTCGACTTCCTCCACAACACCATGAAGGTGCCCCACCACCTGATCACCAAGTTCCCTCAGGTAAAGTGATGTCGGCGCAACCCGGAGGGCCTTCCTCTTTGCGTGTTGTTCATCCTCCGATCAATCCTGTCTTCCGATAGGTCCTCAATTCGAAGTACTTGCGTCTCAGAGAGCGTCACCTCTTCTTGGAGTACCTCCACAGAGCCCAGTACGACCCGACGCTGGCCAACTACGTCTCCCTGGACCGCTTGGTCTCTCTCCCCGACGAGGCTTTTTGCACCGAAGTGGCTTCGGCCTCACTGGACGACTTTTACTTGTTCCAAAAGACGCTTTGATTTCTGAATGGCGAGCGAGTCACAGAGCAGAGGAAAGGTTGTCGGCTATGCGCGATAAATGACCACATGTCGGATATGCCACGATATCAGACTTTGAGCAAACTTTCTGTTAAGACATCTTGTATATTTCTTGTCAAATTAAATGTTTTATTCATGTAAACTACGTGTGCTCATCTGCTTTCTTGCTGCCATGTCTGCCACGACTCTCCCAGGACACGAGAAAGTCGAAACAGTTCTGCTCATTGCCCCCGAGTGCCCACTTAGGGGCCACCTTTGTTTTTGAAAAGACACTTTTTAAAGGGTGAAAATCGCTCGAAAATTCTGAAAATGTTCTTCCAAACCCTCCCTAAAAAATATGTTCAGACTTTTTTCTTCAGCATCACAGTTCATGAAAAAAACAACAGTATTTTCTTGTTTTTTTCAAAAGACGAATGCTTGAATTCGTCTTTGATGGTCACGTTTCTCATTCCTTCAGTTAATAGAGGATATTTTCGCAAGTTAATTATTTCTTTGACTGCTACGCACAAAGACATGAATCCGTTTTAATGTCTATGGTTACGCCACCAAACGTCCCGACGACCTGACATATTTACCCATAATCCACCTCGGTCGATGCTCAGTGGTAAACATGGCGTCGAGGGCACCAGGTAAATCCTCGCCGATACTCTGTTCCTTCTGTGGTCGTTTCTCCCCCAACATCGTGCGATATTGTTGTGGTGTGAGCACAGTTGTGTAGGAACCGCCGTTACCGCGGTAAATGTGCTTTGTTGGCTGCGAGGCGCCTTTTCGTGAGTTGACTTGCGAGTGTCCTCTAGTGTCCCTGTGCTAACCAAAGCTAACGGCAGCTAATGTTAGCTTAGCTTGCCACCAAATCAGCAGTAAGTCGTTGGTTGTGATACAGCTTAACAGTCCACATGTGACCTAACTCGCGTTGAAATTAATAATGTTTTAAAATGTGTTAATTCCTCTTACCTTCATTGGACATGATGCTATACGTATAATTACGCAGATGTCATGAAGCTAAGGTGAGTCGTTTCCTGTAGGAGGTCAATTCAGGATCGCGTTTTAAAACTATTTCACGGTGGAATCGCTGATTCCAGATGTCATTATGACTTGGTGGAGCTCAGGCTTTGTAAATCACCCAAAGTTGCCAAAGTCACGTGAGGAAGTTGCGAAGATTCACCACAGAACTGTTTGAAATGGATATCGGACCTTGAACCCCCAAAACGGCATCAGTTTTCTTTTAACTTGATGTAAAAAGAGACATTTCAAAAACGTGAGTTGAGAGAAAGTCGGAACAAATGTGACGCCAAGATCGCGAGTGTGGGACTGAATCGGACCGAATACTTGACAAATGCCCTCGTTTTGTTTTTACAGTAAGGTTCCGCTCGCAGTCTTGGGTGTCTTGCAGGTTCATGTGGTCCGATTGACATGTTGAACGACAACAGCAGGTGGTCTTTGTGCATTGGGCAGTGGATCCAATAGAAATCTGTGAAATAGAGAAGCATGCGTCCACAGCAGCAACCCTGAGGGACTCTTTCTTTCCGCTTTCCCTGCTCATTGATCGTGTGTGTGTTCACAGTGACAACCGGCAGGCTGCTGGTCAGTTTCCGTAAATGGTATTACGGCATGTGTGGCTTCAACAAGATCGGTAAGGCTGGCTCGCAAAATCCTGCAGCGGTCACAGCAGTCAAAAGTTCCCCGATTGCGGTTTAATGGGCCGTGTCGTGCGTGTGTCACAGGTTTGATGCGGGATGACACGATCTACGAAGATTCCGATGTGAAAGAAGCTCTGAGGAGGCTCCCAGAGGGCGTTTATAACGACAGGATGTTCCGGATCAAGAGGGCCTTGGACCTCTCCATGAAGCAGCAGATTCTCCCCAAGGACCAGTGGACGAAGTTCGAAGAGGTAAAGCCGCAGAACGCCGCCTGGGCTGAAAACGCCTGTGTCTCGCCGGCTCCCGGTTTCAGCTGCTTCTGTGTTTGTTTCAGGACGTCCATTACCTGACACCTTATCTGGATGAGGTGATCCGTGAAAGGAAAGAGAGAGAGGAGTGGATGAAGAAGTAGACGCTTCCGCGTCCCACTTGTTCATCTCCTTCGGTTCGTGCGTGGTGGTCGTGTCCTGGTCTGGTATTTAAATGAAATGTAACCTGTATCAAACAGTACTCATTAAAGAAATGTACATTTTGAACGATGTTGGCGTGTCTTCTTATGAAAGGAACGGTTCGGCTGTTTGAAAATAGGCTTTATTGACAGAAACACATTCGATCATTTGCTTCCACAGACTTCCCCTGATTGCGTTTGTCGGTTCCAGCCTTCACTCTAGACGAGTAGATGAAAGTGTTCGTGAAGGCGTTCAGTGTCAGAATAGCAGCCGCGAACATCTCCGTCAACGACGACAGCAGCAGCTGCACGTATCTGCACTGTGCGACTGTCGAAGAGCTTCTGTAATCAAATGCATGAGTGTCGATTTCAAATAAATGACATGTATTTTCACAGTGTTGCTCCTCATTCACTCAATGCAGATCTAAAAGTTGACGTGTTTGTCGAGTTGCAGTCTAAAATCCCGGTTCGCTCCACGGTGGGATCTCTCTCTCTCTCTCTCACTCACTCACTCACTGGTTTTTCACACTTTCACTTTTCACTCTGGTCCAACTTAGTTTTTGGGCTCCAGAACCTGTTTCCCCACCGCCTTCGTTTTCGGGTCATTCATCATTGCTCGCCGCCTGCGACCTCCTGTTGTCCACGTCGGTGATGGTACCGATAAAGTTCCCGATGACGCTGTTGAAGGATTTCAGCATGGACACGCCCAGTTCGTTGCTGGTTTCGTGGATGTCTGGATCGAACGCCCCCATCAGCGGCGTGCACACCTTGACCCCTCCCCTCCCGGCTCCCTCCAGGATTCCCATCAGCGCGTTCCTGCTCTCCTGAAACAGCTCCGTGTTGTAACACGTCAGCACCGACTCCTCCAGAGGATACGTGACGTCATCGGAGTAGCACTCTCGTGGCACGGGTATCTCGATGTACGTCAAGCGAGGGAACCCTGCGCACAGAGCGGAGAACAGCCGCCGGAGGGCCGCGGAGGTCAGAGGGTTCCCCAGCAGTCTGAGCTCCTCCAGTCTCTGGCAGCAGGCCAGAGCGCCAACGAAGGCGTCCACGTGCGCGTCCTCGATGTCGCACTCCTCCAGAGCCAGACGCGCCAGCGTGGCCGAGCAGCGGCCCAGCAGCTTTTGGAAGGAGCCGGAGAAGGAGCCCAAGACGTTGTGGCCGCTGAGGTCCAGGTGGACCAGGGCCTCGCTGTGGAGACTGTTGGCCAGGTACGTCATGTCCACGCGGCTCAGGCTGCAGTTGGCCAGCTCCAAGCTCTGCAGCGGTGTGTTGAGAGGACTGGTGAACAAGGCAAAACACACAGAATCAGCTCAGTCCGGCAGACGCCCGAACACCCTTCAAGGCCGTCGGTGACTCGGCCGCCGGGCTGCCGCTCGTCACGGCCTGTGGAGGCCGCTTGGATTCAGCCCAACACGCCTGCAGCCCACAGTCACCTGAGCCTGCGGGCCTGTGTTCTTCAGCATCCAACCTCAATGCTGCTGCAGGACCTGCAGCTGTCTGTCCTCATATTGGCCTCAGGTCAGCAATTTTAACTACTAAATTCCTTCCAAAGTAAACAAGCGCCTGAAGGTGTTGGAGGTGTTTTCGTGAGCTATATTAGAGCCCTTGATGCGGCGACAGACACGAGGTGCGAGTGTCAAAGTAAGCGGACACCTTATCCATCACGTCCTCACGAATCAAACGCAGTGCTCACCACAGGAGTCTCCGCAGGTGTCCAGTGAGGGTGGAGAAGCCGACGCAGAACTCAGTGAGGCTCCTCAGCTTTGCCAGCAGGTTGCCGATGGTGGCCAGCAGGTCTTCGTCCTCGGAGCACAGCCTCCTGATGTCCAGGGTCCCCGCGGGCAGCGTGAGGGACTTCAGGCGCGGGAACTCCACCTTGGACAGCAGCACCTCCAGGTGAGGGGCCTCCAGAGGAACGTTGTGGACCACCTCCAGCTTGGTGATGCGCTCGGGCTCGGCCAGCCGGAGGATGTAGAAGAGCTGCTTGAGGGCCAGCGAATCTGCCCGGAAGCTGACGAAGCGAAGCTTCAGGGGGCAGTGGCGAAGCAGCAGGAAGGCCTGAGCCACCACCTCGTAGTTGCGACCCGTGACGAAGCCGTTCAGCCGGACGTCGATGGCCGTCTCGAAGGCCGACTGGGACGCTTGGCCGGCTTGCATGGCCACCATGGTCTCGTAGCACATGCGGGTCAGCAGGTGGGTTCTCGCCCAGCGGCCCAGCGTGGAGCCGCAGGGACACGTCTGGTGCTCCACGTCCTTGAGGGCAGTCAGGTCCACCAGGCGGAGACTCTTGGCGTAAGTTCTCGGCGGAGACAACACGTACTCCTACAAGAGGACACGGACACGGACAGGACTCTCAGGCGACAGCTTGGGAATCGCCGACGCCTTCCTCCGTCAGGTGCTACTTCAGGCTCACAGGGAAGGAGAAGCATTTTGATCACAACAACAACAACGACGACGCTGGAGTACCTTCAGGCCGGTCAGAACGGCTTGCAGGCACAGGCGGCAGGTGCGAGACGTGAGGTCCGACTGGCAGTCCGCCGTCCCTCCCAGCAGCCGCTGCAGGTCGAGCTCCGGGAGAGGCCACGTCTGCACCAGAGCGCGCAGCACCTCGGCCTGCTCGTGCAGGTAGCAGGCTTTGAAGAGAAGCGGGTAGTCGTTGAAGGACACGCAGCTCAGGTTGTGCAGAGCGTTGGCAGCGGACGAGACGAAGCCCTCGGCAGCCAGGAATCGGAGGGACTTCATGTTGTGGGGCTTTGCCAGCAGGGGGGAGTCGGAGGGGAGTCAGAGGGGAGTCAGAGGGGCTGCTGGTCAACGGCTCTGCGGGTCCTCCGAGTCGTCGCTTCAGGAGCTGCCGTCGCGCAGATATCCCGGAGGTACTGCGGCTCCCGCTTGTTTTGCATTCGAGCTGGATCCAGACTTGTGGTGAGGCGGGACATGAGGGGGCCTCGTGGTGGGTGACAGGGTCCGGGGTTATTAATAGCAACAGCTGTCTCACGTCCTTCGTCGGCCGCCGGCTCTCTTTGCTGCTTCAGCCCGACAGATTAACGCCAGTAATAAATAAATACGAGTGAGAACTTTGGATCCACCAAACTCGTCTGTGGTCAAAGCATCAAACAGCCGCCAAGGCCGTGAACAATCTGAAGACTTTCACTGAAACGAACCAATTAGAAGAAGCGGCTCGCTAGCGGAACTTTAGCGACTCGATGCCGGTCGGTCCGAGTGACCTTCGTTCACCTTGTTTGCTCTTTTATTCGTGTTCAGACCGGTTCGGTCTTTATGTGGAGGGTCTCCGTCCTGCTCTGGCGTGTTCACGGCCTCCGACAAACTGGACCGAATGGAGGCGTGAGCGCCGACCTCAGCAGGAGGCCTCGATGCTGCTTTCTGACCAGGTTTGAGTTCAGGCTCATCAAGCACACGATGAAACGTGACCGTGAAACTCTGCCGTCGGGCTTTTGGAACAACACGTGGACGATAGGAGCGCCAACGATAACGATGGGGAATCGCACGCACAGAAAGTGTGCTAACAAAAGAGTTTATTATCGAGTACAAAAGTAATCTTCCAATGCCAGAACAGTGCAAACGACTCTGTCACCGAGCCGTCACACCTGCTGCGTCCTTTTCTCGAACTGAAGAATTAACGGTGGTTGAAAAAAAAAAAACAAAAAACACGTTCTTCTTTCATATTTTACACAAATGTACAATTGTGGAGTTAAAAACACCAGACTACGTCTGCATTCCAGTCCTGTTAAGTGCTGCCACTGGCTGGCTCTTGGAGAGCCAGAGGCGGTGCGGGTCCTATGTGAGTCCACATGTAGCCTTTGTCGGGCCGAATGGGGACGGTCGGGAACGGCGAGCTCCGAGACTTGAAGTACTCGGACGGGGCGTGACACACGAACTCCAGGTGCTCCATCTTCCTGGGCAGATCCTCCTCCGGACCTGGCGGAGGACCAAACACGGCGCCTCAGAAGTCGGGCGGAGCCAACGGCGGCGGCGGCGGCGAGAAAGGCGACAGGAGCGAGCGCTCACCGACAATGTACGTCCCCGGATCGAACTGGTCCTTGGGACTGGCCTGAGTGGGGAGGAGCCACGTCAGCGCCGCGCTCTTCTCGCAATACTGATCCTGGATGAAGCCGCGGATCTGGGCGTAGTACGGCTTGCCGTCGTCCTCGTCCGTCACCTTGATCACGTCTCCCGTCTGGAAGTACACCCCCTGCCGAACATAGAGAGAGCGTGGGACCCCCGCTGAACACGCGGTCGACGGAATCGCAACGAAGCTTCACGGACTCCACTCCAAACACTTTACCTTGTAAAAGATGGACTCGGACGTGATGATTGTTGCTACAGATTCTGGTGCTTTGATTGGCTGAGGAGAGACAATCGCACACACGCGCCTGCACGGTCAGTTGCATCATCCAACGTGACCGGAGGAAGAACTTGAACGGCGGTGCGAGCGACGTACGTTTTTCAGCTTGAAGATGTGTCGTCTTCCCTTCCCTTTGGTCGAGACTTTCTTCTCTGAAGCAGGAGCTTTATACTTGGTGCTGCGCAGGCGGGCCGACCTCCTGTGGATCTCCTGCTTGGACTGCCAAACAAACAAAACAAACACTTGTTGTTGGCAGCCACTTTCATCTGAAACTGCTTCCTGTTGCCCTCTGTCACGGCAGGCTGCTGTGTGACCTCAATGACCTCTTGGATTCTTACTACTTCATATGCATTTTGGACCGAGGAAGTGCAGAAGCTGCAAATAGAGACCTCACTTAAACCCGTTTTTAAGATCACAGTCGCTGTAAAACATTCAAACTGCACATGGTGCAATCTGCAGAGCATCGCCTGATGGGATGCGGCTGCAACAACTCCAGGACCGTGCACAGACACTCGATCCCGGTCGGGTCTTTAAGCTGGCTCCGCCTGCGCCTTCACAATGACGCCCGCGAGTCACACCGACACACTGACTCGGAGCGGCGCTGTCAGAGCCGCCGACGCGCCGCTCAGGAGGAGGAACCGACCCCGTCGCCACCGACCGACCCCGTCGCCACCGACCGGCCCCGTCGCCACCGACCTGCTTCCCCCCGCCATTGCTGGGCTGCGTGCTGGAGGACACGGAGGGTCCCGCCGCGCAGCCGCCGCCGCCGCCGCCGCTCTTCCCGGTGCAGTTGTTGCACAGGATCTCCCCCTGGTTCCCTTTCTTCCACATGGACGACGAGGTGGTTTTGCAGACCGCGCAGCATGGCTTCAGCCCCAGCGGCATCCTCGGCTGCTCGGAGCACACACGCCAGCGTGTGCGGAGATGAATCGGTCCACCCGGCGGCGGTCAACAATGAAGGAGAAGCCGCTCGGTCCGCCGCTGCTGCTGCGGCTTTACATCAATGGCGGAGCGGCGGCTCCGGCTCCGGCGCACAGCGACCCGTCCTCCCGGCACCAGCGACGCTTCTGGGAACCGCTCTGACATTCAAGCGCATCTGACACACCAAAAAACTGGCTCGGACGAAGCCTCGACTGTTTATTTCAGAGCCATTTCTTACGTCACGTTTCTTCTTCTGCGCTGGCGCCAGGCACAACTTCTTCTTCTACTGCTAAGCTTCTATGGCTGAATGAATAAAGCGCCACCGCAGGCCTGGAGGACCCAGTTCAGGGGTCACAGACCCAACTCCATGCAAGGCCGGCAACACGTGTTAAAGTCAGTTACAAGAGGGGAGAGAGTGTGTGCAGCTCACCAACTCCTCTGGATGAAGGAAGCAGCGCAGTGAGGTTTGGCGGTGGCGTCACTTACCAGCTGACGACATTGGTGTCGAGCACGGCGGCACTCTCACTGAGTGATTCATCGGAATCAGTTCTCAAATAAATGGTAACTCAAAATGTCATTTTGGGGTTTCTAAATTCATGACATTAAAGTTTAAATCAACGATGCATTTCAACGGAAATAAATCCCTTCTAAAAAACAGCGTCTAGAAATTTATTATCAATTTTTTATGATGCGTCTAATTTACCGCTTTGATCTGTGTCTTGTGTTATCGTACAGTTTTAAAGCGACCCCTGAAATATTTTCAGTGGGTACGACCGTGGATGTGAACCGGGAACGGATTGAGAACCGATAACGTTAACAACCACAGATCTGTAGAGACTTGTTTACGTCTGTGTCAGCAATGGAGCTGATGTGGAGTGCCTCCAGACCAGCAGGTGGCGGTAAACCGCTGCAAATACCGCCAAACCCCTGAAACAGCCAAAGGGCGAAGAAGAGAAGCCGTCGCGTGAGCGTTCAAAACAATACCGTAAAGTTCCGCCGCGTCCCCGGGAAGATGTCTCAGAACAGTCCGGACAAAGACGAGCAGACGTCGAGTCACAAGAAGGCCATTTCTCTGCCGATATCCCGCGTGAGGCTCATCATGAAGAGTTCCCCGGATGTGTCGAGCATCAACCAGGACGCGCTGTTCCTCACCACCAAAGCGACCGTAAGCGGCTCCCATGCTAACGCCTGCTAGCCGCCTCGGCTCGTCCACCCGCCGCTCACGGCGCCTGCGTTGACTGCCGGCGGCCGAGGGCCTGCTGTCGGTGTGTGACCCCTTTGTTTGTTTGTTTGTTTGTTCGTTCGTTCAGGAGCTGTTTGTGCAGCATCTGGCTTTGTCCTCCTTCAACAACGGCTCCGGCAAGGAGACCAACTCGCTGTCGTACAGCGACCTGGCGAACACCGCGGAGGAGACCGAGACCTTCCACTTCCTCACAGGTCAGAGTCTCCGGACGGCAGCGTCTCGGCGACTCCCTGGCCTTTGTGAAGGACGTCCGTGCAGTGCCGCGCAAACAAAGACCAGGGAAGCCAGGACACCGGAAGGCCCTGGTGGACCCAGTGGCCACAAATGCCTCCGTGCAATTCTGAGGGCTCACAGGTCCATCCCGAGGTCCTTCCAGATGTGACCGCTGCTAAACGTTCCCTTGTTCTCTCTTCTGGCTTCACAGATATCCTGCCAAAGAAGATCCTGGCCGGCGATTACCTCAAGTCTCTGGCAGACATGCAGGAAGAAGAGGAGGAAGCCGACTTTTAGGGACGATTCCTCGACGTTCTCGTCTGGACGGAAGTCGCTGCGTGTACGTTTCCAGCCCGTCGCCAGGAGCAAAGTGACCGTCAGAGGAGACGGTCAGAACTCGAGTCGGTGCTTCTGAACCCTCTGTGAGGGTTCAGCGGTTTGAGTCGTAGAAAAAAGTCAAAGTGAAGTCCGAGCTTCACGTGTGCAACACCAAGTCAAGGGAAGACTCGGACGTCACGTTGAAACACGGCGGCACTCAGAGACTTAGAACGTAGTAGCAGCATGCCCCCCCCCCCCCTCCCCCAGTGAAGAGCGACTGGCCCAAACTAACTTCGCTTTGACAAATCGTACCGATCGCACCCTGCCGCTTCCTCTCTTCCGAGTCAGTGTCGGACTTCCAAGGGGGTTCTTATCGGCTCGTGTCGTCGCGCTGGCGACGTGTGAATCCGATGCTTGTTTTGCATGCGCCACAATCAAAAGAAAGTTGAACGTTTCCTGCCAACAGCCTCCGGCCTGGACGAGTCCGTGTTGGAGGGCGGGACCCAGAAACCCTCCTTCCTGACCGCTTCCCGCCTGTCCAGTCTGATTGGACGAGGGTGTATTTTAGCGCCGCTTCACTGGTGAACCTGCTGATGTCCCACGATGCCGTGCGTCTTGTCTGGAGACGACGTGGTCACGCGTTGAGCTGGGAGCACGTTTGCGTAGATACTTGAAAGCCCTCCGAACTGAGACGTGCAAACACGTCTGGGCTCCCAGCCTGAAAGATGTGAATATTTACCTGGGAAACATTGCACCAACTGACCACTTTTCGCGGCATTCTCCTCGTTTACTTACAAAGTGTGTGATTTAGATTTGATATGAAAATAAAGACTCGTTCTGTACGATCCAGTTTGGGCTGAAAGCATCTTATTTGCCACGGAGGTGCAGATTCGGAGCGTTGACTGGAGCCTTTCAGCAACTCGCTCGCGCAGCTTCAAGTTTGACGAGGCGCCGCTGGTTTTACGGGATGTTTAATGTGGCTGTAAACCCTCCATATGGCACATGTTGCGAACAACGTTACATCGGCGGGCCATGTGTCCCAGAACGTCCCGACGAAGTGAGGCGCGGTCGGCTGTTCCTCCACCTGGCGTTCGTCGCTATGCTGCTTTCATAATGAGATGCATATGAATGGTTCACTCCTAATACGAGTTACACTTATCCTGAGTACGCATGCACGAGTTACACCGCTGAACAATACCTTCACGTTTAAATAGCGTTCAGGTAAAAGTGTCACTGCCGGATCAGTTTGGTGAGTCGCAGCTGGACGTTGAGCAGCGTGCTTTCCAAAGACGTCGACTGCTCCTCCAGCCGGCTGGCCAGGTGTGCTCTGCCGTGGATGGCGTCCCGCGTGCCGGCCACGTGCTCCTTCATGCTGAACGGGTGACAAGTCAAAGGTGAACGTGACGAATGTGGTTGGACGGGACGCGTCCTCGCTGGCCGCACAGCCGGACGCCCGACGGCCCGTCGGCGCGGGGAGCCGTGTGCCGACGGTCCGCTCGCGTCTCACCTGGCGAGTGCTCGCTGCTTCGTCCCCTCTTTCCTCTTCTCCCCCAGAGAGACGAACACCGTCTCCATGATCTGCATGGTTTCGGCCATGTTGCGGTGGTCCGAGCGCACCCCCAGCATCTCCACTCTGGCCTGGTGGTCGTAGGACACCCCCCCCTCCTCCACCCCGCTGGAGGTGGACACGGCCTGCAGGGCGGCCCTGTTCTGCAGGACCAGCATCCGCGACTCGGCGAACTCTTTGGGCCCGGCGACGTCTTCCCAGCAGACGGGCGAGGAGGGCGGCAGCCAGAAGCGCTGGGTGCAGTTGAGGTGGCCCCCCGGGGGCTCCGTCAGGAAGGGGCTGTCGGCAGGGAAGTGCTGGAGCAGGTGCAGGAGGGAGGATCCGGAGCCCCACTCCCCGTCCTCCCCGTCCGGCTCTGCGGGGAAAGGTGCCGCCGCTCCCGCGGCGCCAGCCGGCCAGCAGGTCCTCGCCAGGAGGCAGCAGGACAGGCAGAGCCAGGCCCTGCTCACGGCCCCCCCGAGCATCTCCGAAGCAGCTGCAACATCAGGGATCCCAGTCAGCCTTACAGGACGGCAGCAGGACTGACCAGTCCGGATCCACCGGATCCCTCCCGTCTGATTCTGACACAAAGGAAGCCTGTTTTCTCTGATGCTGCGGTTTCTTTGTGTTGGAGCCCTTTGAAGCAAAAGCTCCTCTTGATCTCCTGACATCATTCGCACACTTTTGGTCCTGGGAGCAACGACGCTTCCTCAGACCAGCACAAACAACGTCTACACGTTTTACAACGGCCCGAATTGCCCTCCAAAATAAAAGTTCAAATCAATCGTTCCACCCAATAAACAGACAGGAAACTGCCAGAATTAAACTCCAGAGTTCCCCCGGAAACTCGTTCCGTATCGTCGGTACTTTAAGTTGAAGTACTGCAAACAAAACGGGGCACGAATCGTCGGTTTACTCGTGCTATTTTCGGCGGACGTTGCCTGGAACTTTCCAGGTTCTCCACCTTCGAGGAACAGAACGCAAACAGCTCCACGACAGAGCAGAAGTGGAGCAGTAAAGCCAAACAATCGCAGACTTGAGCGGCTCAAACGGCATCGGCAGGTATCGTCGCCTTCGCTGAGTTTTGGATAAAGGCTCTTACCTCACGAAGACACCACAGCGGCGAGGCACACGGAGTGTGAGCGTGTGTGAGCGTGTGAGAGTGTGAGTGAGTGTGAGAGTGTGTGTGAGCGTGTGCAGCGGCGCTCCTCTCCTGCCTGAAGTCATCGGAAAAAATGAGTCGTTGACTGAGTTTTGGTGAAGTTGGGGGGAAATCGCAGATGTTGCCTCTTAACTCGAAAAGCGCTCAAACAGGATGTCATGAACGGCGAAAATACACGTTGTGCTGCTTCAAATGCGAACAAACCACAACACGACGACTCTTTTTTATTTAGTATTTAAACAGGCGAGTTGTTCAGTTTTATTATGCAGGAAACGATAGACAGAAAAAAATCCCCTCCCAACAGCAGGGGCGGCTCTGGTCCAGAGGGGGGCGCCCTCGGGGACCCCCTCCCCCTCCTCCCACCCTGCTGGTCTCCCACCCGCCGCTCCGAGGCTTCGCAACCTGGCTGGAAGAAACCGTCCTTAGGATGGAGTTGTAAGGACTCAGTCATGCGTGCGGTGGGTTTGGTCACGTGACCTCTGGTTCTTTCGCCACCTGATGCTTCTGGTATGGACGTCGCTTTCACACTGGAGTTGGAACCTTTTTGGGTTGAGAACGGAAAACTGCTGTTTCTCTGTCAACAACCTCCTGTTTACTCTCCTGCATGTTTTGGTGCTGTTGTTGGAGACACAGACCTGGGATCAGAAACGAGACTCCTTCAGAGATCCTCAACATGTCCTGGAGCTGCTGGTGAGCTCGTGACCCCCCCCCCCCCCACACACACCCACACACCATCTGTATTTATTTACAGAGTGGTTGGACTCGCTGGGGAGGGAATCCATCACGGCCTGCAGCTTCAGCTCTGACACAGGCAGCAAGGAATGGACCCAGTTTGGCACAAACAGCCTGAACTGACGTCAGTTGGAGGCGGAACCAAGTGAGGCCGACGCCCGACCTATAGAACCGAACCCTGGCAGCAGGAACCACGGTGACAAGAACTGGACCTGGTTCACTCCAGGACCGCGTCTCTGGATCCGTTGGCCCCACGTGTGAACCCTGATCGGACCAGGAAGGGGGACCCTTCCCGGTTTAGGGGGCGGCTTGTATTGACTTGCTGAGACGCCTCATCAGTGGCAGCAGCGCCCAGAGCAGCATCGACGAGCTGCGAACCAAACACGTGTTCTTCCAAACGCGACGCGACAGCGCAGACCACAACACGCCGCAGACTCGCCAGTTCGGTCGACGTGATGAGCTGGAAACCGGCCGCTGAGGGCCATCGCAGAAGTTATCCTGCAGCGACACCTGGCGGCAGTAACGCGCCAGCGTTTCTCGGCGCTCAGCCTCCATCGAGAGTGAAATTTGACACCGTCTGGAGCCCTCACAGGTTTTTCAGCTGATTATTTTTCAGCACTAGTTAAGATGATTGGCTGCAACAAAGCACAGCTGAATTTCTGACCCCCCCCCCCTCACCCCCCCTCCCCACTCGGCCCTCAGACCCCCGCTGAACACTGCCCACGCCCGGGGCCTCTACAGAGAGGGGCGGGCTCACCCCGGGAGCTCCTCCCCGCCCTGGCTGCCGTCACGCCGGGGCTGCTGGACCGGAGCACCTCGGCACCGACAAACCAGCCAGCGGCTGCTCCTCCGAGCCGAGCGAAGACGCGCTGCAGCCCGGAGCTCCGACGTTTGTCCGCCGCGTCAGCGACATGGCCTCCGACGGCATGGACGAGAGATCTCCGCTGCTGTCGGGCCCCAACTCGGAGAATGTCACCCCCACGGCCCCACCGTACCTGCAGGATTCAAGTCCCCGAGGTAAACACACGGACGCGGAGAGACCCCCACCGCCCCCCCCCCACCCCCCACCCGGCTGCATGCTGAATCATTTTCAGGGCGGATCGGGTTGGCGTAAATAGAGCTGCGGCGCTGCGGCGCGCTGCGGGGCGCTGCGGGGCGAGGGCACCGCCGAAGACGGCCCGCCGACGAGCCGGAGCCCTGCCGGAGCGGACGCCGCGGCCTGCGACGGCAGCCAGCGCCGACCGCGCCGCACAAACGGCCGCACGTCACGACCGAGTCGTGGCGTGTGATGCGGGGGGTCGCGGTGTCGGAGGGGAGCGACGGAGAGGCTGCTGGGGCCACTGCGGATGAAGGCAGGCGAGCTGCCTTTTGTCCCGCAGCTGCACGTCGACAGAACGCCCAGATGTGCGGCACATCAGCCCCAACGGAGCCTCGGAGGCGCAGCCTGCCACCAGCTGCTCCCTTCAGGTCGACCTGGCCTTGGAGGAGCTCATGTCAACGTCGGCTCCTGATCGTCACATGCACGCAGCGTTTTGCACGTTTGCCCGTTTGCCCGTTTCACAGAGTCAACATGAACATCACTGACATCAAGCTGTGTTTTGCTTGGAGAGCCGCCGGACGGGGTCCTGCCGGGGCAGGCGGACCCGGGCCAAGAGGGCTCGTTAATCCCGCTCAGACCTGGAGCCGCGGCAGGTCCGACCTTTGCTCTCCATTTCGGCTCCTCGGCTCCAGAAAGCTCTATGTTGAAGCGGGAGGGCGACGTGACGGCACACGCTGCTGGTTGCCGCTCCGCCGGCTGCAGAATTTGGCTCGGGGCTTCTGGTGAACCTGCAGAAAAGTTCCTTCGTGGCGCTTTTCCACTGAAACATCCAGTTGTGGTGGTCGTGTGGGAAGAACGGGTTTTGTCTTGGTCTCAGTGTCGCTGCACTCCTCGTTGCTCGTGGCTTGTGCTCACACATCACTTGTTCTGCAGCACTGAATGGACTCGGTGACCGTGTGATGCTCCTCCAGGAGCGCGCCGGGACAAGCGGCCCCGATGGTCACCGAGGGAAAGCGCTGGAAACAAAACGCGGTTGTTTCTCGCAAGTTTTTTATAATCTGCCGCAATTCTCGTTTCTCCAGGGGATTAAATGCCAAAGACGGCAACTCAGACCGCAGTAAGCCGTCAAACGACGGCTTCTGTTCCGAAGCAGCAGCAGCAGCAGCTGGTGACGACGGGCCCAAAGAACGTGGATCCGCGTCGTGGGCCGCTTGTCTCGCTCCTCCGTCTCTGCAGGCCGGATTAGTGACTAATCCCGGTTTGGGTTTTGGGCTCCGCAGCCCCGAAGAAGGAGGAACGTGAGCCGAGCCGAGCCGAGCCGAGCCGCTCTCTCCCAACTGTGTGAAGCGGCGACTGATGCATGTGGCTGCGGCTCCCACATTCCCACCGTTTCCTCTCTAATTCCCCAGTTTGTATGCAGCAGGTAGAGACCGTCGCTCGGCGGGGTCTCCCCTCCCGTGAGCTGCGTGTGGCGCCACTGAGCGCGTGCAGACGGATGACCTTGGCTGCATCTGGCTGCGCTCGGGGCTCCATTTTGGCAGGAAGCAGAAAAGCGCATCAAAGTCAGCGTCGGGGCTCGTTTTCGATGGGCTCTGCCGACTCGTCCGCGCTCCGTCCTCCCTCTGAAATGACACATTTAGTCCTGAACCAGAGGCGGCTGCAGAGTGCTGCAGCGGACGGCTGTTAGGAACCGGACGGTCCAGCCAGACCAGCGCCTCGAACGCCTGCGACCCTCTCACACGTGCACAACCTGAGCGCTGAAGACCAGAAGCCTTCCCGGCAGCTGGCGTCCGCAGAGCAGCTGCTCATCGGGGCGCTCGACCCCAGCGGCCACATTCAGGGGCTGCGAGCTGCGATCTGATGGCGGCTGCGCGTTGTGGCGGCGCTGCTTCGGGCGTAGTAGAGCGACGTCTCGTCTTACCGCGGGCCGAGGACGGGCGGTGGGGACGTATAGCGCCGGTGTTTGGTTTCAGAGCGGCATTGGGACGAGTGGGCGCCCAGAGGGGTGGCGGGGGGAGCACGTCCTGTCCTCGGGTTCGGCGCAGGCCGCTCAGGGTGGCCGGCGAGAGTGCCCAGCGGCGTTAAAGGCGTCCACTTGGAGGTGTGCCTCCAAGCAGCTCGCCGCTACCCACCTCTGGCAGGGTCCCGGCGGCTTTCCAGCAAGGCTTGTCCAAATGTAGGCGGGACGTCCAGTCCGTCCCTGCAGCGTCCTCGTGTCCGTTCATGTAACCCAACGTTTACCTGTCGACTCTCTCAGAGCGAGACGGGCGGAAGATCGGTCGATGGGTGGATTGTTTCAGCCGTAGACCGATGAGGAATCGGCTGAAACGGACTGTTTTTATCTGTTATCTTTTCGTAACCTTTGACCTTTGGTGTCAGCCTGTTAATTATTGAAAACGATCAGAAAGCACTTTTTCATCGGTCCCAAATGAGACGACGGCCCCGTCGCTTTGCAGTTCCCAACAGTAGAATCTGAGGAAAACTGTGGCGTCCAAGCGGCAGCACCAGACTTCACCTCCTCGGAACCTTCAGTCACTCCGTTCTCACATTTACCGTGTTTTTTTTCTCACTTCTTGATCCGTGCACGGATCTTGTTTAGTTCCTTCTCTGTGAAGGGTTTTATTGGTCAGCCGTCACAGCGTCCAGCAGGCTTGGTGCGCACGGACGGAGGCTGGAATGCCTCCGTTGTCGGTGAGGTCGTGACTGATCCCAATCTGTGGATTTAGTGCGTTCAAAGCTGGAACCTGGAATGTGGACTGAACACGGGAGCCTGACGTGGGCTCACGGGGAGCAGAGCTCTGCGAGCGGCTGCCGACTTCGTTCCCGACGGATCTCTGAAACGTGAAGGCATTTCCGTCCCTCAGTGCAACGTTCGTACCGTGAAAGGGATCAAGAGACGGACTGTGATGATGCTGTTGGCCGGGTGTTGCTGAGACATCTTCACTGCCGTCCATTTCAGCTGTTTTCAGACTCGGCTCTCCTCTCATTGGACGCATTCGGCCCTTTTCGGTCCATCAAAGACCAGCTTGTAACTTCCTGCTTGCCAACGAGTGCAGATGTTGCGTCACCATGTCGTTTTTTCCACTCCGTGCAAGACCCAGAAGTTGCATCTGTGGCGTGTGGCTGAGCTTTACGTCCCCTAAAAGGGCCCATTGTTCACATGGCGAACGTTGAGTCTCTGACAAAGAGAGACGAGTCACATGCTGAGCAATCGGAGCCCCCGACAGGCTGTCATGAGTCTGCGGACGCCCTGTTGGGGGGACGTCCTGTCCAAACCTTCTGTTTCCAGGCCGTCAATGCGTGTTCGGGTGGAACCGTTGGTGGGGAAGCCGTGCAGGAACGTTTGTGCGCCGTGTCCTGGAGAAAGGCTCTCCGAAACAGAGTTCCCGGGAATCGTGCGGCTGTGCGTTGATCGGTTGAACTCCGGAGGCGTCCGTGGAAGTCGGTCGCACATTTCAGGCCGGCTGCTTCGGAGCCTTCACTTCTCCTTCCTGTGCGCCACCTGACATCAACATACAACGAATGCAGAAGTACTTTGGGGCTTTTTTCTTCTGTCGCCGTGTCGCTGAGGCCTGAAGAAGCTTTCAGTTGGTCGAAGGTTTTGGCCAAAACCTTCCCCAAGTCTGCCGTTCTCAGCCGATGGTCTCCTGCAGGCGTCCTGCGAGCGCGACCGCCTCGGAGCTTCTCTTCGAACGAGCGGAAGCTCCGAGTCCGGCGGCCCCGGAGGCCATTTCTGCCGGGCGCGACGGCCGAAGGTGTTGCTGGAGCTGCTGGTTTCCGCCGCACGCCCATTAACGGCTGGCCGTGTGCTGTCTGTGCTCTGCCTTCCTCCTCTCAAGCCGAACTGCCTCCTCCCTACACAGCCATCGCCAGCCCCGACGCCGGCGGCGTGCCCGTCATCAACTGCCGCGTGTGCCAGTCGCTCATCAACCTGGACGGCAAGCTGCACCAGCACGTGGTCAAGTGCACCGTCTGCAACGAGGCCACGGTGAGTGGACGCCGCGCCGGTGCTGCCGCCGCCGTGGACGCGACGCCGCTGAGGTGGCTCGGCCGGGGAGACGGAGGACGGGCTCTGGGACGGTTCTCCGGTGCCGTTTCGCGCTTTTCTTCCGTGGTCTCTGTTTGAGAGGACGGAGGTGGTTTCCCAGTGAGCTGACGGCCCGACGCCTGTCTTGCAGCCCATCAAGAACCCCCCCACAGGGAAGAAGTACGTGAGGTGTCCCTGCAACTGCCTGCTGATCTGCAAAGACACGTCCCGGAGGATAGGATGTCCCCGACCCAACTGGTAAGGAAGCCGGCGCTCCCTCCGGGTTCCGGTCCAGCCAGACCGGGACACGGCGGGAGCCGCGGGACGAGCCGGCCGGCCGGCCGGACGTCAGAGCGCCTCCGTGACGCGTCCTCGCCGCGCTGCGCTGCGCTTCCAACCGTCTTTCCTTTGTGTGCCTCCGGCAGCAGACGCATCATCAACCTGAGTCCGGTCATGGTGATTCCAGAGGAGCAGCCCGCCCAGCCGGCGCTGCCCATCCAGCCCGAGGGCATGAGGGTGGTCTGCGGCCACTGCGGCAACACCTTCCTAGTACGTATGAGCTGCGGCGGCGGCCGCCGGCCTCCGCCAATCACAGGCGCTGATGCGGGAACCTGTTGCGGTGCTGATGTCGCGCAGAAACCTTCACGAGAGCTTCACGGCGACGTCAGGAGTCCGAGGAAAGCGCGGCGGCCGTTCGTGTTTGCGCGTATTTACTAAAA
>JASSRZ010000054.1:10947762-10952844 GCA_032164315.1 Malacoctenus gilli | reverse complement strand
CCCCCCCCCCCCCCCCCCCATCAGTCTCCTCACTGGTCCTCCCTCACGTCTCTTCCTGCGTGGACATCAAACAGTCATGTGATGCCCTTCGAAAGTGATCCTCGTGGAGAAGTGAAAGCTGCGCGTCGGCCACGTTTCTCGCCTGTTCAGTGAGCGGCTTTCCGTCCCCTCTGCTGCTTTATTCACTGGGACTCTGGAACGGGGGATGTTGTGGGGGGGGGGGCGGGGGTGCAGGGCCGCCAGCTTATTCCTCCGAAGCAGGCGCTGGCCTGGAGGTCGCAGGTCGAACCGGTGACGGAGTCCGAGGGGGAGGAAGGGGAAAAGCAGGCGGAGGGTCCTTCAAGGGGAAGAAATCAGGTGACCGGGCCGCGGTCGGCCCCCCTAAGCCATCTGAGCGCCAGTGATCCCTGAAGAATGCCTGAGTCCCGTCACATGAGAGCCATGTGAGCGCCGAGGGGGGGCCGAGGCGAGCCGCAGCCGAGCCCGGCGGAAACGCCGGTGCCGGCTGCGGTCTCAGGCGCTCGGTGGGCCGCCGTGTCTGAACGGAGCGCCTGGGATCCGGGATCGGGCCGCTGCACGGGGATCGCCGGCCGCAGGAAGGCCTGTCGGCGGCACGGCAGCAGAACCGTCGGCCGTTTCAGGCCGAACAAACGCTGACGAAGGGCATTTTGTTCCGTGTGCGACTTTCTGCTCTCTTTCGAGCTCTTCTTGGAGAGACGCTGACGTGTTTGAACCCTGTCTCTCTCTGCAGCTCCTCCGTTGGCAGCGCGCTGCCCAGGAGGCGCTGCTGCGCTTACATCACCATCGGGATGATCTGCATTTTCATCGGAGTTGGTTTAACAGTGAGTACAGTCAGTTCTGCTTCGACTGCGACGTCTCAATAACACACGAGCTGCGACGTGGGGCTGGGAAACGGGCGCTTAGCGATCGGACGGACGACGCTTCCAGGTGAGACGCCAGCAGTCGTGCTGCTCCCGAGCGGCCGCAGGTCTCCCTCACCCGGAGGTCTTCCAAACACCGGCGTTTGTTCAACACGCCGTTTCAGTCTTCCCAGATGGTTCCCGGAGGAACCACGGAAACGGGAGGGGCTGAAATTCTTCCTCTGAGTTCGATCGATCAGTCAAAGGGGATGAGGTTCCGCGCGGGTCGCGTTGGTGGGCTGCTGCGACGACTCCTCGTCAACTCTTGTGTTCTGTGCGTGTCTGTCGTGTCGCCAGGTCGGCACTCGGGACTTCGCCAGCCGCTACAACGCCACCTACGTGTCGTGGGCCTTCGCCTACCTGCTGGGCCTCATCTGCCTGATCCGAGCCTGCTACTGGGGGGCCATCAAAGTCAGCTACCCGGAGAACAGCTTCGCTTAGGCCACCGACGCACGTCTGGAAGAACAAACTCACCTTTTAGGTTCCTGCCCTTTTCTTCTTTGGTTTCTCCATCGCCTGCTTCAGATCTCCACCCCGGTCGTGTTCAGCCGAGCCTGGACCGCGCTCGACCGGCCGAAGCGACCCGCCGCCTGTCGGTCTGGGCCGCGTCCGTCCGCAGAGGCTCGAATCCCGCCCCGAACTCTCCGAAACACTCGACCAGGTCTAAATTGTGCCGCGATTCCCCCTCCGCCAATGCCAAAACGAGTTCCGTCGCGTGCCGATCGAGGCGAGGAGAGTTTCGCGACGGCTTGGACGGAGGATTTCTGGAGCGGGTTCCTCGGAGCAGAGCGAGACGGACCGCTGGCCCGTCGCGCTCCCACGATATGCAATTGTGTTGTTTTCGCTGCTAGTTGAACTCCAGCCGCAGAGAGCTGCGGACGCGTTGTGTATCCTAACATTGACCTTGCCTGTATAAGCTGACATAGTATTATTGCTCTCTGATTTTAGCTCTAGAAACGGATCCTTTTTTGAGCCAATCGTCCTGGAGGACCCACGCGTGCCGCTCTTTCTGCCCGGCGTCCTTCAGGAGCAGCCGCTGCTTTCCCTCCGTCCGCTCGCTCATCTCAGCAATAACCCTCCGCAGTCGTTTCCGCTCTCATTCTCGTGGCTCCTGTTTGCATGTCGGTTTCCGTTCGCTCGGACTTTTTTTACTTCGAACTACTTCGGCGAGACGGCCGTCTCGGCTCCTTCTTCCCGTGAGTCGGAATGTAATCCCGCCGCCGTCCTGCCGCCGTCCTGCCGCCGCCCTGCCGCCGCTTGCATCGCTGCTCTCCACTCCAGCCTCCAGTGACCTCCGTGCTCGCGAGCATCGGCCTCCCCTCGGTCTCTTGACCGGTGGCCCACTTGGAACTTCTCCCCTCGTTTTGAATGTGATGACGACCACAACGAAGCAGAAAACACTGAAATAACCGACTTTGTACATAGCTCAAATTCAGTCTTTGGAAGAGGAGCGCGAGGTGGAAGGAATCGATGGCTCATGGGTCTTTTTAAAAATGATAATTTATCAATAAAATGCAAAAAACCGGACGTCTTTGTTTCTTTGGACAGCCGTTCATTGATTTGGAGACTTTAGATAAAAGTCAACTAAGAATAGTGATTCTTGTTGCAACGGTTGCGCTTATTGACCGAATTTCCAGCCGTTTCTTTGGTTCTCAATGTTTGATTCGAAATTGTGGGAAGAGTCTTTTATTTTTGCTCTCAGACCAAACTGCAACTTCCTGCGGCTCACTTCTTACTGCAGTACCAAAATGCGTCCACCGAGTGGCGCAAACTCCCAACATAACCAAAAGCAAGTCCGCCTCAGTCTGCTCCAGCTGCTGTGAGAGCACAGAGCGGAATTAATTTGACTGAACAACTTTGTTTGCGCGACTGTGTCTTCCTGAAAGGCTTCGGCTGCTTTTTCTCCTCCTGAATTCTCTCCTCGTGTTTGTTTTTCCACCTCGAGTTCGACGAAACCCGAGACGGATCGAAAAGGAGGAGAAGAAGATGCAGAGGACATACACAACAATAAGAGCTTTATTCAGGAGCTTTATCTCAGTTCGACACGTTAAATACAGAAACAACAGATTCGTGGTTGAATGAGCTCGTCAGAGCTGCTACAATTGATAAAAGTACATCTTTCTGTCGTAGTGACGCTCAAACACGAATACATCTTTTCTGTGGCTTTCTTTACGAAAAACATTCATTGACACTTTGAGGTTGGACCCCGTCGCTGACGCTGACGCCGACACCGAGCCTACGCCTACGCCTCGCCTACGCCTACTTAACATAATGACTCGCTGCCTGACACCAGCTCCCCAGAATTAGAGGTGCACGTCACTCAGATTGCAGCCCAACAGTTACAAAGTGAAGCCAAAACGTCGTCACTCCTGAAATCTTTTTGTGGTGCTCATAAAGATGGCTGTATGGCTAAACACACACACACACGCGTCATCTCCCATGAACCGCCGCAGGCCGTCAGCTCGAACGCAGCGATGAAGTCGGGCGGTCAGACGGCGGCTCCGGTCAGGACGCGAGAGCCTCACTGAGGAGTGTGGACGAGCACGCGTGTTCTAGTTCAGCTACCACCAAACTACGGAGGAACATGGAGGTCAGGAACCGATACGAATCACCAGGACGTCACAACTTGTGTTCAAACAGTGAGTGTGCGTGTGTCAGTTGGTGTCTTTGTATGCGTGTGTGCGTGTTTGTGTGTGTGCGACGTTCCCGACGTGTTGACAGGCGTCTGTTTGCTCTTTGCGGTGACGGTCGGCCTCCGGCGGCTCTCAGTTGTTGTTGAGGACCCACCACGACGCTGCGGAGAAAAACAGCGGCGGCCATTAGAAAACGACCCTTTGTGTATTTTGGGACAACCAGAATCGGTTCTGCTTCTTCTCGCACTGCAACTCGATGCCTACGAAGACAGTTTTGAGCCAAATCTTTGGTTTGGAAGCTGAACGGGACCAAAATGGGCAGAAATGCCGACACGTTGGTTGTTTTTCAGCAGGTTTGAGGAATGAATCATTCGTCTGGAGCGACGTCTCACAATACATCTGTTCTCGCCCTTTTCAGGAAGTCGCTACGGCGCCGCCGCAAAGCGACGGACCAGAAGCCAACGTGTGTGTGAAGCCTTTGGGTGCCTCAGAAATCTGCAGCGCGCTGATTTGAATGAGAAAAGAGGGGCTGCCGGTCTGCACGGCGCGGCTCTGGGACTGATGGCGCCTCGGTAAAGGGCGCCTGCGGCTCGCAGCCGCCCTCCTCTTTTTACACTCTATTGTAAAGCCTGCAGTGGAGTTAAAGGAGCGGCGCGGCAGGACGCAGCGCAACGGGCGTTCGTGGGTTTCACCGGCTGCTGCCGAGGGTCTCACCGGGAACCAGCATGGTGGTGAGGGTCTCCGGAGTTTCCAGGAAGTCCACGTTCCCCCTCTGGAAGGTTTTGCTGTAGTTGGTCTGTAAGTGGCTGAAAGAGGGAATGAGGAGTCACGGCGCTGCTGCTGCTGCCGCTGCTGCTGCTGCTGCTGCAGCTGCAGCAGACGGAGGATCTGTTCAGTCAGACGTGAGAGTCTCGTTCTTTGCCTCCTCACAGCAAACTTTCTCTCGGCGAGCTCGACCGGAGCAGAAACGACACGCCGGCGCATGTGAGACCAAGTCACGGCGCATTAATCATGGTGCATATGGTGCAGACGGACACTTACTTCTTCCACACGTTGTTGTGCTCCCAGAATTCATAGAGAATGAAGCGTGATTCATTCGCCAGCCGCTGAACTGCGATGCTGCCAAATGCAAAAAAAACCCCAATGAGAGATAGAGAGGGAGAGCGAGCACAAGTCACGCGATGGCTAATTAGCGTGGTACATGCTGTCCCCTCACGCGGCCCCCCGTCTGAACCGTGTCGCCGGCTGCGACTGAGCGCCGATCCGGAGGTCCGTCGGACGGCGACTGTGCGGCTCGAGCCCTCAAAACAGAGACTCCGCCGGGACGTCGGCCGAGCCGACCGACGCTGCAGGAAAGGACCCGGTCGCGGGACGCAAACGTCCGTCAAATGCTGAGGAATCGTGTCGAAGTGCGTCGAACGGCCGGCGACAACAAAGAGGTCGGGTCGCTGGGACGGCCGTGACCGTGACGACGGCGTCGTGGGGAGACACCGAGACTCCGGCCCATCGTGTTTGGAAAGCGAATTAAC
>JASSRZ010000054.1:10931175-10942167 GCA_032164315.1 Malacoctenus gilli | reverse complement strand
GTGTGTGTGTGTGTGTGTGTGTGTGTGTGTTTGTGTGTGTGTGTGTGTGTGTGTGTGTGTGTGTGTGTGTGTGTGTGAGAGAGAGAGAGAGAGTACGTAAACGCAATTGGCTCTGAGAAAAAGACCATTTCATCCTTTCTGCCTTTCGCCGGCTTGATTGATTTCGGGCGAACGGCTCGTCCAGAATTCGATGCAAACAGTTCAAATAGCTCCTGTTTACATGAAGATTCGCTTCTATTAGATCTGTCTGTGAAAATCTGTTGAATTCAACTCGTTTGCTTCATAAATTGGAACCACCTTGAATGGTCAGAGGTGAGAAGTTCAGCCGTGGACGCTTGTTAAAGGCACACAACGTCACAAGTTCGGTCCTTTTCTGACTGAGTCTCTTCTTTCAGCCGTCGCTCTGCTTTTGGGGACTTCGCATGAATGCACAAGCACTGGAGACCTGCTTAGTCTTGGACAACCAAACGAGCTTGAGTGCGTCCTTCGGGAAGAGACGCAGCCGGTGGACACGACGCTTGGTCTGGAACTGAGACTTGGTGCAAAGCTCCACGAGCTTGAGACGACTCGTCCCAATAAAGGTGCAGCCCTGCATCCAATGGAGGAAAACGTGCTGTTTGCATCCTTCAGTGGCTCCTGTTCTCTCCTTGGATTTCACCCGTTTTCTGTGCACAACCTCCAGTTTGCGCCGTTTGTTTCACGCGAAAAGCGTCTGTAAATGAGGGACCGCAGCTACAATCGGCTCCCCACGTGACTGTGGGCCCTGCAGCCCGGCTCTGGGCTTCAAGGAGCGTGGAGACGAAATCACCTTGGTGCTCTGCTCATTGCGTTCAGTCCACAACAGTTTGTGACAACTGGAAACCGAAGACGCAGCAGCAACAAGCTGCTCCCAAAGTCCAGCTCGGTGCAGAGGAGTGCTGCTGCGCTGAGTGACGCCACGTATGGGAGGCTTTCATTTCGAACGCTGCTTTCCACCCCTCAGGAGGACGGAAGTATAATTAATTCTCAGGCTGCAGCCGAATACGTCTGCGCCTCGACGCGCGGAGGAGGAGACGCTGCTGGCAGCTCCCTCTCGCTCCGGCTCAGATCCTCGGCGACGCGCGGTCGCCGTCACCAAGAAGAGCCGAGCCCGGAGCGGCTTCCCGTCCGCCCGCTCCTCCCACGGCCTTCACGTCGACGGGAGGGCGGAGACGAGCTGCGGGGCGAAGTCGCGGTCACAATTAGACGCTCAGAAACAGCGAGGTGGATGTGACACGAGCGTCGCCGGAGGCCGGCATAACGGCGGTTGTCAACTGATCTGTGACAACACCGACGCTCATCAGAGCCGTCACACGAGGCATGACGCCAAGACGACGTCGTGCATTTGCTAAACAACAACAAAGTCCGAGGGAGCGACGAGGGTTTGGCGAGTCTTGACCCGCACTGCAGGGGGACACGAAGGCTCCATTCGAGTCAAAGTTCACCACAAAGCACCCGACCAACAGAAGATCGGCAGCTTCAGCCCTGAAACAAGAGGAATCCTCTCGGTGACTTCGAGTGGATTGGGCGCATGTTTGATCTCGTTCATGCGTGGAGGCCTCACTGAACTCTCATCAGTTTGTATGATGAGAGTCAGCGACTTTAAATGGATCACGCGTGTGCGTGTGCGTGTGTGTACTGCTGAGGCAGCTGGTGGCCTGTCCAGGCTGTGCGTGTCGAGCGTTATGTCAGCTGGGACCAACTTCAAACCGGACGCAACGTTTTAGGGGCTGCGGGACGAAGCCGGAGGTCGGCTCCGGGTCACGGCCGCCGTTACAGGCGCCTGATGGTCGGCAGCATCTTCACGCGAACAGAAATGACCACAAAAAGCTCTTTGAAGCCACCGGAGGAAGAGACGAGTCTCCAGACGCAAGTGAGAAAGATGCTGCTGAAGAGGAAGCAGCTCAGGGAGCGAGCGACAGTCACACTTTGAAATGACATGAGAGGATGGGGGGGGGGGGGGGGGGGGGCTTTGACTTGGTGAGAAAGAAAGAACAATGAAAGCTTCGGTGAAGGTGTGTCTGATTTCAACTCCTGTGATCCAGTTTGTCGCTCTGAGCTCATGAGAATAAGTGTGAAGACGACAATAATGACGAAAGGACTCAAACCCCCCCGGAAAACTTCCCCCCTGAAGGAGACTGGAGTGCCAAACAGCACAAAAGAGGAAGAGGACTGTGGCAAACACTGCCTGCTCCTCCTCCTCCTCCTCCATGCTGGCGTCTGCGTCCGTCTTCTTCAGAGACACGTCGCTTCTGTCGCACGTCCGCAAATGAAACCATCATTTAAAGCTTTCCAGCCACTTCCAGGGGGAGCAGTGCGTCTGCGTCGCCGGGTCCGTCTTAATCATAGAGAAGAGCACGTCTTACCTGCAGTGCGGCTGCATACGTGCAGACAAACAAGCGCTACCTGTGCTGCTACCAAGGTGAGTCATCCCCACTAACGAAGCCAGCGCGCCGGGGGCACTTCTGCCTTCAGAGTACACGCGCAGGCTGATCAAGTACCGCGCAAACACGCCGCCGCCGAGCCGCCGAGCGTCCGCCTGAATCATCGGCGGCCCCTCGCGCGTCGCACGGCAGCAGCCGGCGGCCAGCTGTCCGCCATCGCTCAGCGTCGTCACAACGCACCGAAACCGGGACCAGAAAAACATTGGGTGCCGTCCACCGACTGTTGGTGCAGCACTCACGAAGGAGGCCTGCAGTTGGAAGAATACTCCCAAATACTCCGTACGCCGTGACCGGGACGGTCGCCAGTCGCTGAACTCGGAGCTGCAGACAAGGCCGCGTTCAGCAGCGGAGCCTCCTCACCGACTCAGCCGACCGACGAGCTCGCGCAATCTCGAGTTCCGCTCGTTGCGAGGACGCAAACGCGTTGGAAAAAGGATTTTTCTTCGAGTGCCGCCAGTAATGAGCCGCAGACAGACGTCTGCTCGATTGCTGGCCCGCGTGGCGCGTCTTTCCACGCGAAATGCGACGAAGCCGTAACAGCGTCCTGGTTAACGGCGTGATTCAGGTCAGAACGTGGGCTGTAAAAGAGCGAGCGGAGCCGAGCGGGGGGGTGAGAGCTGTAATTAGAGGTGCGACTGAACAATATGTCTGCTGGTGGCATGAATACAAATGGTGCGAAGGGCCCGACGCGCTCGCTCTTACTTCTCCTGGCGAGTCTGCTCGGCGGTGGTTTCCATGGCGCACTCCAGCGAGCTCTGGAGGGAGTGGAGCTGATTGGTCGTCTCCTTCAGCAGGAAGCGGGTCACAAACTGCTCCAGGTGGGTGGACTCCTGGTAATCCTGCAGAAGGAGGCGGAGGAGGAGGAGGAGGAGGAGGAGGAGGTGGAGGAGGAGGAAGAGGAGGAGGAGGAGGAGGAGGGAGGTCAGTCGCGTGCTCACAGAGCTGCTGCGCTCTCCAGCTGGAGCCGCTCGGCGTCCCGGCCCCGCCTTCTGCTCATTAACAGGAGAGCGTTCATGGAGAAGACATCGGACGACACGACTGCTGCTGGCAGCAAAGCACCAAACTGGAGGACGGAAACGTCGGGCTGGGCAGCATCCTGCGGCATCCCCTGATGCGATGCGTGCCGGTCAGCTGAGCTGAGGTCCCGATCGGCAGAGTGACGACTTCGGCCCCTACGGAGACCGGTCGGACAGCTGGATTTCATGCAGGGAGGAAGGGCTTCGTGTATCTAATGATCGACATGATCTGCTCAAAGGTCTCTACATGCAATGAGACGGGGGGGGGAGACAGACAGACAGGCAGACAGACAGACAGACAGGCAGACAGGCAGGCAGGCAGGCAGGCAGGCAGACAGAGATGAGGAGTTTGTTGCTTCCTCCCTTTGGACTCGCGCCGCCGCGACAGGATCAGTCACCGCGTGAAGATGCAGACGAGAACTCTCAGCTGCTTCGCGTCGGCGCAACGTGGACCCGCAGACGCAGACGTCTGCCGCAACGTGGACCCGCAGACGCAGACAGACGTCTGCCGCAACGCGGACCCGCAGACTCGCCGTCCGTCCCGTAATTCCGACGAATGAACCGCTGAGAGTTTTTCAGACGAAGGTACTTTGAATAAAAATAACACAGGCCTCCCGCCGCTCGCACTGCGCTGGAGTGTTCCACGGTGCCGTTTGCGTTTGATCCTCTGACATTTGGTCGGACGCACACTGACGTGCACGTTCGCGCGCATTCACTGAGAGTGAGCCGTGACAAAGCTGCTAAAGGTCAGCCTGCTGCTGCCATTCAAGCAGAGAGCCCCTCCTGTGACATGGGCCTTGGCGTGTCTGTGTGTGTGCGTCTGTGTGTGCGCGTCTGTGTGTGTGTGTGTGTGTGTTCGCATGCCCATTTTAAACAGCTGAAGTGCGACTTCACCCTTTGTTGTCTTGCTCTTGAATTGTCAGTCGCTCAAAAGGTCAGATGAGCCTCGTTGTTTCCACCGCTGACGCAGCACCGCGAGCTGGAATCACATCATGTCAGCGACGGGCCGATTGTGTGCTTAATTGTTGGTTGCGCCACTTCGCACTCCGTCTTCCGTCCCTTCGATGAAGATGCAACTCGACTTTAAAGAGAGACGCCGGTTGTCGCCTCGACAAAGACACACTCGGCTTCTTCTTCTTCTTGAGTCAGTGTGAGCGTGACGTTGGCCGAGTGTTGGTGTGTCAGCGAGCAACGTGAGCTCTGCGTTGCTTCTCTGAGCAGCTTCTCCGCTTCGTTCTCCGAGCAGGAATCTGTCCAAACGCTGAAGCGCCGCGCGGCTCCCGTTGGACGCGGTCCTTTCTGGCTCTGCTTTGGATGCGCGGGACTGTTGCCGCTCCCTCGCTCGCAACACCGACATACATTGTGCTCGCACACAAATTGCCATGCTGGCGCGCTCTTGTCATTTTCCAGCACTAAAAAAGAAACACCTCGCAAATGTGCACACGCGCAGCCGGCCCCCTCACACACATCCACTGCCAGAGACCACCCACTCAAACGCACGCACGCACGCACGCACGCACGCACGCACGCACAGCTCACTTGAGACGACTGAGCTCCAGCGTGTGACTAATGCAGCATCTCCCCCTCCTCATCCAGCCAACACGCCGCGACCTTCCACATACGACGGGTTCTATTCTCGCCGTCGACTTTCCGAGCGACCGCAGTGAGTCTCAGGCTTGGACGAATCTTTCTTCTTTCTTTTGCGGCGGCACGTTTGCTGAAATCAAAGAGAGAGGTGTGAAGTGAGGCTGAGGAGGAGAAGCAGTGCCGAGTCCCGCCGCTCTCCTCGCAGCTCTGAGCGGGAATCGAATGTGAGTTGTGCCCAATTGGGTCCAATTTGTCTCATTTGAGCTCCATTCGGAGCGCTGAACAGCGGCTGAGGCGGCGAGTGGAGCCCCGCTGCGTCCCGCGAGAGGCGAGCAGCCGTTTCCAGCCGACCAACGGCTGCCACCGATGTCCAAACTGCCGCCGGTGTTGGTCAGCGCTGCTCTCTGCAGGCTCCTTTGCTGCTTTGAGCAATTTTGTTCAATTCGAGGTGCAGAGGGAGTTCCTATGTCTGCTCTGAGGTGTTTGTGAGAAAACATCTCGCCATGAGGAGCAACTCAGTCTCCCTGTGTGGCTCATGCACATCCGGCAGACCTGCCGCAGGCGTCCTGGCTGAGGCATGCGCTCTACCGAGTGCTGTCCTTCCCAGATTTTGTTTCTCTCCAACGAAAGAAGCACAACGAAGAAGCGAAGGGCTTGACGCCCACACGGATGAGACGTCTGCGCCGCGCTGTCGATCCGAGCAGCCGTTGGAGCCTCTCAGCACATGTGCCAGAAATGACACCACAGAGGAAGAGACGAGGAGGAACGGCGCTCCGTCTCCGCACCCAATCGGCCGCTCCTCTCGCCTCCTTTCACGTCTGTGGCCAATTTGTCTTCATCGTGGTTCTCTTCGCTCCGTTTTTCTTCATCATCTCCCATCATTTGCTCTCATCTTGTCCGCCTTTGCTATCTCGCGATGTGACACTCACCCTTCTTCTCAGTGCTGATCATGGACAGTCAGAGGGACAGACAGACAAGACAGACAGTCAGAGGGACAGACAGACAGGACAGACAGAAAGGACAGACAGTCAGACAGGACAGACAGTGAGACGGACAGTCAGACAGACGAGGGGGCCGTGTGCGGTCAGGATCCGAAGGAGAACCTGCAGCCGTGTTGCTGCCAAGCCAGAAGGAGTCAAAGATGTTTCGTTGGGAAGGTTAATGAGCAGCACGCAGGAGCCGTCGTGCCTTTCTGGCTCCGTGGAGATAATGGGACTAATGGGAGATCGGAGGGAATCAGCCGGGCAGCAGCAGAGGTGCATGCTGGGAGAGCTCTGCAGCGAGACGCAGGAGCCACATGCCGAGTAAATCTAACGTCTCTCCGTGTCACCGTCGCGTTGAAGAGACCTTCACGTGTTTGGGAGATAAACCGTCGACCTGAGAGCCGAGATGGGTGAGAAAACTTCCCGAAATGCCAAAATGTCTCTCGTGAAACACCGGGAACGATCTGGAAGTCAGACTCAGCCAACAAGCGCCTGTACGCACCATCACATCGCTGCGTCACGTGCAGCATTCACGCACAGGCAGCAGCTGCGCGTCACGGCCCTCCTGCGTCATGTCGCGTGTCGTCGCGTCTTCTCACCTTCTTGGTTTTGTCCATGGCCTTCAGGATGGACATGTTCAGGTCTTCTAAGGCGGCGAGGACCTTCTCGTACTCCCCGAGGTGCTGGGAGAAGTACTCTTGGAGCCAAAAGAGAAGAGCAGAAGGCGTTAGACGGCAGGAAGTCTCCTGGCCTCTCTTTGGAGCGCCGAAACTGGGGCAGAGCTGTCGGTGCCGCGTTGAAGCCGCGCTGCTGCGACACCTCCGTCACTCGGCCCGCGGGGGGCCGCTCACCGCGCACGGCCAACGCGCTTCCTCCTTATGCTGGGAAAGCGGCACGCAGCATTCGAGTCTGTGGCTCTCCCGAACGGGAGGCGACATCGCCGAATTGAATCAAGAGTAGTTTTGTGTTGATGTGAAGATGTGACTCACCACAGAGTTCATCCGTGTCCACGTTGCTGCAGAATCACAGAAAGAAACCAGCGAATCAGACGTTGAAGGCTCAAAAAGAGATTTCAGGCTTATTCTCGAATTCCGTACAAACTGTGCAAAGACTCTGAAATGATTACTACGTGGCAAGAAAGGGACTGTTCCTAATGAGGAACTGAATAATTGATTGGTCTCCTCTCTTGAGGGCAACGATCGAATCCAAAACTGGTGAGAAGTTCCGCCTCTTTGTGCCAAATGCGCACGAAAAGGTTCTTGTTGCGCGAAGGTTTGTGCGTCTGTGTTTGTGAAGCAGCAACAAGACAATTAGTCCCCGATCAGCTTTCAGGGACGCAGAAGACTCAGCTCACGTAACCGGGACCGAGGCTGCTGCTGCTGCTGCTGCTGCTGCTGCTGCTGCTGCTGCTGCTGCTGCTGCTGCTGCTGCTGCTGCTGCTGCTGCTACTGTGCTCATGCTGAGGCAGGCTGGAGTGGTGTGGGGATTACACAGCACAAGCCAGTGATGAAGCTATCAGACTTCTTTGATGAGGAGAGCTGCAGCTCCACGAACTCGTCTCACCTGCGACTGACACGACCCCCATGCAGCGAGTACAAGCCTCCCGCTCCATCTCTGCCTCATTACATGTAATGAACAGCTGAACTACAGGATAATCTCCCGGCGTTCGACCTCAGTCTGCTGAGCCGCCCCCCCCCCAATCCCCCCCCCCCCCCGAGCCCGATGACTCACTCTTGGATCAATGAGGTTCGATGTGAGACTTTCAGATTACTTTCTGACAACTGGGACTTCTGCCTCGTCTCCTCCGCCTTCGCTTCGCACTGAGGACGCATCTTCTCTTCTGGTTGGACACTCATCCCTGATGTGGCGCCCGTTTGATTGACTACTGAGATGAGAAGGTGACCGCATAACCAAGGTGGACGCAGAGGGCCTTTGACTGGACTCGTAACGACCAGCCATCAAAGGAAACGAGGGGAACGGCTGCGGCGCTTTTCCAACTGAAGCCGGTTTACATGAAAAACGACGGGATTGAAATTCATCGACCGAGAGGTCGTATTTTAAAGCTACCAAAGACGTGAAAAGGTTCTCATTCACGCTGCAAAGTGAGTGGATCCTGCGGCTGTGGCAGCTGTGCTGGAAGGACCCGGTGAGCCTCACGTTGTCGCAGAAGGAGCGAAGGAATCCTTCACGAAGCCTCTTTAGCAGCCGCCGCCGCTCGCAGCGTTTCGCTCTCTGATTGAGAAACGCTGTTTAATTACATGAGTGAGGGATGCAACACAATCAGCGCCTCGCTTGAAGGGATCGTTCCAGGGAGCGCCGTGAAGACGGGTGTTCATTAAGCAGTGTTAATACAATCGAGGCAAACTGTTGGCCTCAGGTGACACGCGCGACAACAGCCGGCCCGCCGTTACGACTCCATCGCCCGCCGCCGAGGATGCGAGGATGCGCGATCCGCGAAGGAAGCGTCTCCGTGAGGCCGAGGTGCCGACGAGCTGAGCGGGAACATCTGCTGCCGCACAAAAGAGACTAAAAATACTGCGGCGGTGAAACGCGGCTGCTTTAATCCTGACGTGTGACACGGGTGAGACAGGCTGACGACGGGTGAACAGAGGAGTGAGCGTGACAGCAGTCTCTGGCGTCCCGCAGGGAGGAAAGTTTCCCTCCACACACACGCACGCGCGCGCACACACACACACACACACGGAGTTGAATGGTCTGATGCATTGCCAGCGTTTGTCAAAATAAGGTAAATCGCCAGAAGACACTTTCTTCTTTGGACCTGGAGTCAAACTAAAAACCCGTCGACTGACTTTATTTTGCAGCCTCGAACGTGTTTTTATGTGTCGCTGAAGGTGTGTGTGTTTCCGCCAGTGTTTGGCTTCACTGTAATGTTTTCACAACGCAAAGATGGATGGCTTCACAAGAGGCGAAAGGAGGATTCGCGCGACTTGACGTGTGCGTTCGTCACCCACTGACGGAGAAAAGCAGCTGCAGGTTGCTGAAGAAGCGGCGAATCTCTCAGAGTCGTAAACAAACAGTGGCGTGAATATTTACATGGAGTCAATAGCGGCGTGTTTGCTTAAACCTCAGCACTTATCGCTGCACGCGCATCCCGCCGCTGTCGCCTGTGGGAACAAGCGGGTGGAAGCCATGAGTTCACTTACTCTGTGTTGTGGGTGTCAATCGTGTGGAAGAGCTCCTTCAGCTCGTCAGCTGTCAGGACGCCGTCGGAGAAGTAGGACTTGAATTCATCAAACGACAGCTTCCCGTCGTCTGGGGGCGGAGCACAAGTCGTGTCAATAAAGCCTCGCGCGCCCGTTCTCCAAACATCCTCCGTGCGAAGCACCGATCGCATCGAAGGAAGAGTTTGGCGAAAACTGAGCACAAACTCGACTGCTCCTCGTTATTTCATGAAGTGCATGAAACGACCGGAACGAATCGTGATGAAGCAAAAGACGGCTTCATGTGACGCTTTAACGCCGTTCAGAGGATCAAGCGTGGAGGCCCAAATGGCCTGAGACGGCATCAAGTCAGCAAAACAAAGCAATAAAGCAGCAAAACAACTCTGCTGCGGAGCGTTTGGTCCTTCTCACGGTTTCAGCGCCGCGAACGCACCGAGTCATCAGCGTGTGCTGCGTTTGACTCGCTCGATAAGAAGCTCAAGCAATCGGTCGTTTTTATGCTTTGGGGCGGCAACTAGGAAGTGAATAAAAGCAGCATGAAGTATTCGTGAGGCGGCCGCAAACAGTGAGGAGGAGGAGCCTGGAACAGGACACCCGACAGCAAACCGCTCCGCTCCGCCTCCCTCCTCGTGTCTTTCGGCTGGTGGGACACCGGGAGGCCGACCTTTGACCTTCTGCTGCCGATGCGCTCTGGAGGTGAAGCTCGGAGTTCCTTTTACCAACGTTCAGATTCACGGTTTGACAGATTTCCCCTCATCAAGTTCGTGCGCACCGCTGTCTTCACTGGCCTACGACTGGTTCCCCAACTGGAGTCTGAGACCCCCCTCGGGGGGACCTGGTCATAGCATCAGTGTCGGAGGAGCAGCCATGCCGCCACTCGCCGCCACTCGCCGCCACTCGCCGCCACACTGGATTGCGATGTTTGGGTGGATTTGGAGGGACGGCTCAAGGTCCCGGATCACGTCACCACTTTGCTGCGGCTCAATGTGATGCTGACCTGAGCCGCTTCAAGGCAGAGACTCCTGAGAGGGCTCACAGTTCGCTGGGAGGACCGCAAGGGGGGCAATGCGGGGGTGGGGGGGGTGTCAGAGGACGTCACGTCAACCCGGGGGAGGAATGAGCGGCGCCTGCACGTCTGTTTTTTCCGCAGTTTTTGTGAGAAATGAACATCAGTGAACATCCCACCTTTCTTTGAACCACTGCGGCAGACGCAGAAACCAGTGCGTTGACTGTCGGAAGCCAAAAGTCGGAGGCAGGGCTGTGATCTCCAGAGCGAAGACACAACACAACGCCGTTCGGGCGCCCAGTGAGAATGAAGCAGAGCCGAGTTTGACTCCAACATGCAGTGACGCACATCTGAAGTCGTTTCGTATCGGCTGCCTGGACTGAAGCGTCTAGAAATGGTGGCGGCTTTTCATGTTTTTCTTCATTAATGATCCCAAACATTCAGTGGGCATGGTCAGTTTCCTGTTTCCATGGAAACTGAAGGAGTATCAGCAGAGAGTCCTGATCAGAATTTCATTGAGAAAGTGCGTCTGTTTGCGCACCTGAGAAAGAGGAGCCCAAGTGAGGCCGCGGACGCTTCGGAGGGACTCAACGCAACACTCACCGTTCTTGTCGGCCCGCCTCAGGATCTGGAAGGAGGGAAGGAAACAGGTTAAAGAGGTGCTGCTATTTAAAGCTCCAGTGTGTGTGTGTGTGTGTGTGTGTGTGTGTGTGTGTGTGTGTGTGTGTGTGTGTGTGTGGGTGTGTGTGTGTGTGT
>JASSRZ010000054.1:10887292-10911273 GCA_032164315.1 Malacoctenus gilli | reverse complement strand
CCCCCCCCCCCCCCCCCCCCCCCCCCCCCCCCCCCCCCCCCCCCCCCCCCCCCCCCCCCCCCCCCCCCCCCGCTCCCAGTGAAGAGTCCCGTCTGCGTCCTCTCCTCAGGTTCTTCTCTGTGTTCGGTCGAGGACGACAAAGAGGGAAAAAGCTGCGGCTCGCTCAGCCAAACAAACAAGAAAAGTCACTCTGGGACTTGAAGGGTGCATCAGAGAGAGAAGGGGGGGGCGTGGGGGGGTCTTGACAGGCGAGCTGCCAGAGACTGTGAGGAGACGGATGACATCTGCTTGGAGGGAGAAGTGAAGCAGCAAAAATATAGATTGTGGGTCCCGGCGAACGGCTGGAAAATGGCTCTGAGAGACTCTTCTCTTCGCGTACCGTCGGCGGTCCTCCAAGCCAGAATCGCGGCAACTGTGACGGCAGCAGTTGGAGGAGCCACCTGCAGGTCTTCAGAACGACGGCCTCTCGGAGGCTCGTTTCTTCCGTCGATCACGCTTTGGCAGAGACGAGTTCGCAGGATCTCTCCTCCACCAGAGTGCGGACCCCCACGTCCACATGACGGAACGATTTAATTGGACGAAACGTCGTTCACGCCACGATCAGCTCGGATCTCGGTCACCGACGGCCTTCCTCCTGAAGGTCTTTTGGTCCCGACGGCTCACGCTCCGAAAAGTCTGGAAAGCGGTTCTCCAAAATCGTCACCGAGTGTTTTTCAAGAGGACCAAAAGTGGGACAACGAAACAAATATTCCGCCACTCGAAGACGTGTGACTGACTTCCTGTTTGGACGTGTTCATTTTGTGGAGACTCAGTTGTTGTATGACGCAGAAACGTCCCAAGTGTTCACCATCCAGTGGAGTTCATCATCTGAAAGAACCCGCAATAGACGTGAACGCTGCTGCTGATGGGTTCTCGAGCAACTGTCGTCGACGTCGGTTTGAGTGATTGCAAAGCGTCTCAGTGCTGCTCTCTAGTGGCAAGACCAAGTCAGGACATGTACAGGGGCCAGGTTACAATGAGGTCCTTTATTGGGCAGATAACTGACAAAAGGGTTTTTGAAGCCGTCTGAATTGTGTTTGTGGGCTTTCAGAATTCAGCTCACTGAACCGATCGTGGTGGAACAAGACGGACCAGAGCAGACACAACTGTCTGCTGGACGTTCATCATTTGTCTCAGTCCTTTTGCGCCACTGTGACCGAGCAGATCGTAGGTTCACAGGTGGAACATAAACGGGAATGAAAGACGTTTCGGGGCACTTCATCCCAACTGAAGCGCGGTTCGACGTAACCGTGGGATGCAGCTGTGACATCAGCTGCACAACAGATCACTCTGCAGGAAACATCACTTTTATTGGGTCAGTTTGGTTAAAAAGGAAAAAAGCTGCGACGGACGACGGTGATTAAAACACAAGAGTCCTTTTTCACAGCAAGCGTCTCCTTTCTAGCTGGGGGAGAAGCTGCAGTAGACCCCCCAGTGGTCGCTGGTGTGGCGGCCGCAGTCCAGCTTTTCCTGCCCCACCAAGTTGAGGTGGTCCGGCGCCAGGCGGGGGGCTCCCTCCTTGGAGGCCGGCCGGAAGTAGACCCGGTCGAAGCGGCAGCGGCTGATGTAGGGGACCCTCTTGTTGCCGTTGGCCTTGGTGTCCCACGTGTAGCGGCAGTGCTCCTGTCGGCCCAGCTGCTCCCACACGTCGCACACGGCCGGCGGCAGGCCCACTTTCTTCACCTGACGGACGAGAAGCGGCGATGAGCTTCGTGGCGCGCGGGACGGAACGTGGTTCCGGTCAACAAAGCGTCATCGGTGCTGTGGACAAAAGGCTGAGAACTAACTCGCGCGAACGTCCCGCCTTCCTGGGGACCAAATACACACATCGCTTGGAAAGCAGCAAAGAAAGCGGCAATCGCGGAAGATCCTCGGCTGGACAAACAACCCACCTCCGCGTCCCTCAGGTTCGTGTCCCCGCCGAATACGACGGTGACGTCATCGGGCGCCTCTCCGATTCGCTGCATGGCCAGCCGCAGCTGCTTCATCCGCTCCTCGCTGTGCTCCTTGCAGCTCTCCAGGTGCGCCGTCATCAGGCACAGCTTGTGGTCTCTGAAGCTCGCCTGAAAGAGGAAAGAGGCCGCTGTGAAACGCCACGTCCACGCCTCCAACACAGGTGGAGGTGCACCAACCTGAGCCACGAGCAGATTCCTTCCCATCCTCGTGGTGGGAAATGGCACGATCTCGCTCTCCAGCAGCTTAACTCGAGACTTCTTCAGCATCATCCCTGTGAAATACGCCTCTTCGCCACCTGGACGGCCCCGAGACGGACAGCAGAGGCCTTCTGTCAAGCCGTGGCAGCGTCGCACGCAGCGTCTGAGAGGATGAAGGCTCGGAAAGGCGCCCTACCTTCGAGGATCACGTAACTGACCGCTCGTTTCTTCAAGTACTGCAGATACGACGGCTCGAGCTCTTGAAGGAAGACGACGTCGGGGGTGTATCTACGGACAAACCCGTTGTTAGGGGGGAGACGGTTGCTAGGGGCCGACGGCGACAACGAAAAGGCCGTTTGTTGCTCACAGAGCCAAGTTTGAACACAGGCCTCTGGCGCGCTCCTGGATGTTGTCCTGGTCCAGTCCGTCCACGTTCCAGGAGATCAGGGACAGCCTCCGGTCCTCCTCCTCCTCCTCCTCCTCCTCCCCCCGTGAGGGTCGCCGTGCAGGCGTCGGACTGTCTTCAGTCAGATCTATGCTGGACGACGTCAGGAGAATCAGCTTCACGTTCTCACCAAGCAGACATGGCAACACGCACACTGACGCTGCAAACTCTCCCCGAACTCATCATTTCCGCTTGCTGCCCTCGCTGCCCCAGAGAAGCACTTCCTGTGTGTCCGTCTGACGAGCACGCGACAGTGGCACCGAGCAACCTGCACCGAAGCCGTGAACTCGCCGTGAACTCACCAGGCTGCCGGGGCTTGTTCTTCCGCCTTCTGCCTCTTGGGCCGGGACTGTCCGGCCTGCGCGTCCTCCGTGTCGAACTCTCTCTCCATGTTCGCCTCGAAGAAACTGTTGAGCGCTCTCTGGAAGGAGACGTGACGGCGACATTCAGGCCAACTGACCCCCCCACCTTTGTAAGCATGTCGTACCCGCGCGCTGCTCTGCTGGGCGGCGCACCAACAAGCCGAGCCGTTGTACCTCCATGTCCCAGCCGCTGTCAGCCAGGTAGCACTGAGCCACGCCGCGGTCTGTCCCCGCGATCCCCGCGAACTCTTCGCACAGACGCGTCCTGCTCTCCTCCACGTCGGACGCGGAGGGTTTGTCCGAGTCCGGCCCGGACGCCATGTTCGCCAGCCTCCGGTGAAACGTCGCGGTCAATAAAGAAGAATACGAACTCAAACTACAACAGGTTCAAGTCCAAACCCTCATGTTTCTATCTGGATCCTTCCTGAGATGCGCCACTGGGGTGTCACAGTAAAATGTGTCCGGGTGAAGCTGCTTCAGTCTCACCGGTCAGCCAGTTCTTTGTTTCTGGAGGAGACTGTGCGGAACTGTTTTAGGCCAAAGGTTTTCATTCATGTCTCGATTACATAAAGCTCAATACAAATTATTTATAAGGTGAAACAAACTCCAATAAATGTGCCCATCCAAAAGTTAAAGAGAAGAAAAGGGTCCGGTTCATTCAGCTCTCACTTAACAGTCAGACATTATCAGACTCATTATTAGGATTCCTTGAAAATACAGACAGCGAATGTGTTTTGATACAACTCAATGACGATCATTATAATAATGACTCTTTGATTTTACTGCCTATTTAGTCGGCAACAACTCATCAGCTGCAAATCACATTTATTAGTTTTTACATCAGTTTCAAACGTGTGATCTGTTTTCCTGCTGTATAAGATCCACACAATGGACTTCAGTTGTTAACTTCAGTTGTTTATGGTGCAAAATAGTGTTTGTTTAGTTGTTACAATCCATCGTCTTTGTTGTTGATGCACTGAAGGCAGGATGATTGTTCCACCCGGACGACTTACTGAGCGGACCAGCTTCCGTCGAGAGCAAAACAAGTTTGACATTGGCACCAGTTCAGCAGTAAAAATGGCTTCGCTGACTCTAAACTGCCTGAAACAGGTGATGAGGGCCATGATCGACAACCCGGGCTTCGACCGGGTCCTGAACAAGGTGAGGCCTCGGAAACGGCGCCTTTTGCGTTGCCGCTCGGTCCTCGGTGCGACCCGAAACGGGTGTAACACAGGTGGTGTGCGCGTGTGTTCTGCAGGTGGAGCTGGTGTCTGCCAGCCCCGGGAAGGTGGTGTGTGGGCTGCGGGTGGAGGAGGAGCACACGAACCGCGGAGGGACGCTGCACGGCGGGATGACGGCCACGCTGGTGGACGTCATCTCCACCATGGCCATCATGTACAGCGAGAGGGGGGCGCCGGGGGTCAGTGTGGACATGAACATCACGTGAGTCGGCGCAGCAGCGTGTGTGGATGGGACACCTCCACCTGTTTCCCAGGCTTCCGCGTTTTTACCCGTTGACAGCGTGACGACTTTCTAATTCCAGACTTTGTTTGCCGAGTAAGAGACTGAACAGGAGAATGAAGTGCTTGTCACTTTGGCTGCATTGTGGGGTTCATGCACGATTTGATCATCGGGTCTGGAGCTCGACTGTTTCTGTGTGGACTCTGCATGTTATTCCTTCGGGTACTCAGCCATCGTCCCACCATGCATGCATTCGCTTGTCAGGCTCATCGGGGAACAGAAACGGTTAGATGTGGTTACTGTGTGTGTGTGGCACTTGGCTCCCTGTGTTGGACTGGTGAGCGGACAGCTCGTCCCCTGCAGTTTGCAGCATTGTCAGCCGTCCTTCTCCTTGCTGAGGGTTCAAAAGGTGCAAGAGAATCGGCGGCTTTGCTTTGTGGCTTTTATGGGTAGACTGAGTGCTTCCACACAGAACGCTGAAGTCCTGAACATCTCGTCGTTTTCCCACAGGTACATGAACGCTGCCAAAATGGGGGAAGACGTCCTGATCACGGCTCAGGTCCTGAAGCAGGGACGAACGCTGGCGTTTGCCACCGTGGACGTGACCAGCAAAGCCACCGGGAAGCTCATCGCACAGGGAAGACACACCAAACACCTGGGAAGCAGCTAGTCCGTCCTTCCGGAAGTGCCCGTTTTGTGGATCAGTACTGTCAAAACGAAGGACTCTCTGCGGAGATGTGAGCCGGCAGCGATCGTACATACGCCGTGAAACCCCGCGTTCTCGAGGGAACTGAACACAAGCGTCGTCCTCACTCCCGCTGCCGGCTCACCAAGAACAAGTTACATACGTGGTGTAAACAGCGGCACGGCGAGCTCAGGAGGTGCGAGTGAGTCCGGAGCCGACTGTGGTGTCCATGAACGATGCGCATGCAATAAAACAGAAGCACACAGACTCGGGATGCTTTCAGAATCTGCACTGTATTGGGATATGCTCAGCAGTATCGATTTGAGAACCAACAGAAAAAACCCAGAAGTTACACGCCTCATACCCTTCAAGTGAACACACTGAATCAACAAGGAGCAAAGAAATCATGAGTACTTCGTGTTCGCCAAGCAAGCCTGCAAACCCCGATTTCAATTTGACGAGCATGGCGGCAAAAAAGGTTCATTTTTAGTAGGTCTAATTCAACAAAATTAATCCGTTGGCTTCCAGCGAGTCGTGTTAGGTGCGTTAAACGTTACATCCGTCTTCGTCTCAATTTGTCGCCGAGCCACATCCGCTAAAAACAGAACAGAAAACATCAGATCTCAGTAGCTTCAATGAATAGTGCATGAACGGCCGCAACGGTGAACGTGACCTCGGGCGTCGAACCCACACGTCTCCGCTGAGAGCGCAGCGCCTTTGGGGTCACTGGCGTCTCGCAGAAGGCCTGCCGAGCGCGTTTCGGAGGAAAGCGAATGACACCAAAACATCTTCAAAAGTCCAGCAAAATAACTAAGGCGGTTTATAAGAAGCGATACCTACACCGTATGATTTGACCAAGACCGTTCCTCTCGTGATCTCTGCCTGAACAGATGCTGTGACACCTGCTCACACCTGTCCTTGGTCAACAGATTGTAAAGTTGTTCCAGAACCCTTTGACGTTACAAACAAGCTTTAACAATCCCGTCTCCTGACAACAAGGATAGAAAACACGTCCATCTGAGAACCACCGCGAAGACCTGTGTCTTGTTTGTTCCTGTTTTGATGCAACATAAAGAGTTCCTTCAATGACCGGTGCTGCTGACTGCGCGGCTCCAAGAGAACAACCAACCACTCAAAATCAATGTTCGTGCAGGTTCAAATGAACAAAAATGGGCGGGCGGGCGGGCAGGCGGGCGGGTGAGTGAGTGAGGAGCAGGAGGGAATGAGGAGGAAGTAAATAAAAAAAGGCAGAACCAATCCAAAAGATGGCAGAGAGAGGGGGGAGGGGGGCACTGGAGAGCGGGAGGAACAATCAAACAAGGATGGGAACTGAATGGGCTTCAGGTCTGGGGGGTGGGGTGGGGTGGGGGGAACAAAAAGGAGATCCAAGCATAAGTTCACATCTTTGACAAGGGGGAAAGGTGGAGATGAGTACATCAATTTGCTTCTGAAGGCTTCGGCAGGAGGGAGGAGGGGGGCGTCTCTCGTGTGGAGCAAGAGGCCCTAATCAGGCATGTATGGCCGCAGGTGGTCCTCGATGTCTCCCACGCCCCAGCAGGTCAGCTGGTCTTGGGGCAGGTACAGGCAGAGGCTGCACAACTTGAAAACGGTGGCCTTGGTTTTAGGCGTCTGCAAGAGTTAAACAGAGCGTCAGAACCAGCAGCGGGGCGGGGCCGCCGGGCGCTGAGGTGCGCGTCTCGGGCGTGGGCGGGGCCTCGTACCTGTAAGTGCTGTCTATCCATGAAGAGAAACACAGACTGAGTTGGGTTGTTCATCACCATTCCAGCCTTGTCTTTACGACCCAAAGCGTGCAAGCACTGCTTCTCGTAGTCTCCGTGATGAAATTCGAACTTAGCCTGAGAAAAGAAGCCAAGAAGTTGGGTTGACCGAGCGTCCCACTCGGCCAGCGGCGGCGGAGTCGCGGTTCCTACCTGAACAGGCCTAAAGGGTTCATCATCGGCCCCCTTCCATCTGGAGAACAGCAGACAGACAATCTTCTCGATGTCGTTGCGTGGCCACAGGATAAAATCCATGTCCTGTGTGCAGCCTATCACATCCTGGAGCGAGGCGGGAGAGACAAAGACGGTCACGCCCCCATCCGTCGCTTCTCCGGCCCGGGGTCTTTTTCCCGACGGCCCCCCCCCTTACCCTTCGCATTGACTGGTATCGGGGGGCGTGGAGCTGCACCACGTCTTTCTGCAGGAGCTCGAGCGAACTCTCCAGAGAGTAGCTGGAATCGCGCACACCACGCAGGATGTTCTCTTCGTAGTTGTTGGTCATCACTGGCACCACTTCGGCGACCTCAAAGAGCGCCGACTTCTTCTTCTGCAGTGGCGAAAAGGGAAGAAACGCACAACTCTGTGTTACGGCAGTGACGGCGTGAAGAAGAGCAGAGTGCCTGCGCGCTCCACCCGCTCCACACACAAACCTTTTCTTTGAAAACGAAGGCGATATAAATCTTGAAGTCGAACTGATCGGCCAACGATTCCCTTTTCTTGCGAAGTTGAGCTCGAAGTCGGTTTCGCGTTTGATTTCTTCGGGAAGTCGGGTCCCCCATGGTTGGATTCGGATGGTACCGCCTTCTCCTCTAGTGCACTTTATTTTGGCGACTCGCTGTACTGTCGGACTGTCACGCTGGACTAACGATGGGAGCTACCTACCCTTTATTGTTGCTGTTGTTGTTGTTTGCAGAAAACACGCATCCACACTCAAGGCTAGATTTTCGAGAGACTACGAACTGAAAAGGTCAACAAACGGGAAACCAAACTAAGTCATTTCACTTTGGTCTTTTTGGTCGAGGGCAGCGTTGAGGAGGGGACTCGTCGGCCAGCTACGACTACATCTCCTTGATCACAAGTTCATGTGTTAAGACATGACTTCCAGGCCAAATTGGGGACTTTTCAACCTGCCATAGCCGAGGGCGGGAACGATTCGACGGAAGAGCAACTCAAATTGGACGAACTTGTCCTCTGGGAAATGGGGCTGAAATCAACAGAGACGGCTGCGACTACAGAACTCCATCGTGGTCGGTATTACTTCGCTAGTGACACTGTGAACTACAGCAAGCGGACGAACTCGTCGAATATTCGGCTCATCTCACAGGCGCTCATCCATGGCGGCCGTTGTGTGCGCGCGCGCTTCTCCGCGGAGACTGCCGTTATGTGCGGGCTACAGACTGACAGGGGACACGGACGAACATGGCAGGTAAAGACAGGTGCCAGGAGACGTCGGCACTGGGTAACATCGAAGGCTGCCGCCGAAGGGACTTGACATTTCCTCGACTTGTGCTCGCTTTTACTGCCAATCGCTCGGCCTGACAACCGCGGCGCTGCCACTGCTCGTGGTCATGATGTGGGCGTATTTTTAGCACACTAGCTAACGCGAGCTAGCAGGCTAATCCAGGCATTGGCTTCAGACACTAGCGAGTAGTGGACCGACGGTGTAGCTACATCTTATCTCCCGACTGATTGGCTTAGTTTGAGGCCTGTGTGGTTGGGCTGACTAGCGGACAGTCATCTTTCTCCGCGCTTACATCTTCCGCCGGCGTCCAATGTGGCTGCCAGCGCTGGGAGAGCCGAGGGACCGACAGGCTTCACGGACTAGCTGTAAGTGCTGGTGCTTAGCATTTTCTCAGCCGGATCATTGAGCTCCCGTCGCGCCTCTACAACTTCATGGGCCGCACAGAATTCGGCCAGAAGAGGATCGGACAGCCGACGAACGACCGAACGCTGGGTGGCGACAGTGAACGTTGGCTAAACGCGACCCCGTGCGAAGTTTCCAGGTGTTTTTGCTGCGCTGCTTTTCTTTCTCTTCTTTTCTTCAGTCGTCACAACCTCCGGCTCGCCCTGCTGCATACCATGTCAAGATAAATCGACAATCCAGCTGAAATCCTCCGTTCTTTCAGTCGACAGGCGGCGCGGTCTCTCTCCCGGTGGGCCCATATTTAACGACGTGTCGTCCAACGTTTGTCCCGTTTGCTTTCTTTGTGTGCGCGGCGTGTTTTTCCAGGGCAGCTAATAATGGCACATACGAGCTCGACGGTCCACAGCCTCCCCAAAATGGCTGCGTAGTCGACGACAAAGATGTGACGTCGATGACACGTGACACTTCCAGGAAATAAAAATGTAAATAACACGAATGTCAGTCAAACAAACACCAATTCGCAGCCGATAATACGCTCTCATTTCTATCCGTTTTCTAAACGGAAGTCAATGACTGAGTAATTATTATGTTTCTTCAAACGACCCCAAGATTAAAGAAGTATGAAATACGGAAGAATAAGTGTGTTAAGTCTTTTCAATGTTCTGCAATTCACCTCAGGAATAAGAAGACATCTTTTGCTTTCAGCTTGTTTTTTTTCAACTTTTCTTTTTGTTTTCGTTGCGTCTTTTTACTCTTCTCATCATCAGTATTGTACCAGCTCAGTCACACTTCTGATTCTCTGAACTATCATCTTTGTAGTATTTGTGTCGCGCTAATGAAGGTTTCCTGCCGCCTCTCGCATCGCGGGGTCTGTTGTTTGGGTTCACTCTTTCTGCCCAACCGTCTCTGATCAACATGGACGAACATGACGAAGCTGCTCTTCTGCACATGCGCACTGTAAATTTGGTTTCCGGTGCGAGTCCAGTTTGGTGAGTCCTCTTTGGCGTCCGCCGGTGAGTGTGTCCGTCTCCTCCTCGCATCTTTGCACCTCCAACAAGCGCTTCGGTTCCGACTTCGGAGCCGACAGACTATTGCGCGTTTTGCAGACGCGGGAACTTTGTCAGGTGAGGAGAGTCACGTGTGCACGTGTCAGCTGAACCCTCAGAAGTGCGTCTGTGCAGCCTGACGTTCCGTTTCTGCGGCGGTCTGCCGTGACCACAGCCTCCTGCAGACACAGCACTCAGTCAGTCGACACGTTCAGACTCGGACACTTGTTCTACTTCCGTCCTGCTGCAGTCAAGGCCCGATGGCCACCTGCTGATTCAAAGGGTCTCTGCTTCATTCAGTCTCACTGAATGACGCTCCACAAACCTGCCACCGTGGATCAAGATTTAACAACGTCGAAGGCTGCTCGAAGAGCACAAGATGTGCCTACTCAATGCTAAACAACTTATACAGAACGATTTATGAATGGTTTGACGGCCACTTTATTCCAAATGATCCAGAATAAAGATGCCTGGCATGATTATGACCATGAGCCAAAACTTCCTGAACACGTTCCTATTCTTCAACTTGCTCTTTTTCTGCCAAAGTTCTTCATGTGAAACCTGCTTGTGTTGCACTCTGATCCTTCCTCTGTGTGACAGAGGTGCTTCCAGTCCAGCAGTCAGCAGGGGGGGAAGGGGGCGGGGGGGGGCGTGGCTTTTCCTTCCTTAAAGTTGACGGTTCAGAGTCTCCTCACACCAGTGTGCTCCTGCAGCCCTCAGATCCGCGACCATGGCTCACCTGGAGAAGCTCTTCCAATATGTGGACAAAAACCAGGATCTGTACGTTCAGGTAGGAGCGCTGACACTCCGTGTCACACCTGGAGGCAACCTGACACAACCGCTCCAGGTTTAACTGGGACTTTAAGGCCTCAACGCAGTCGTGCGCGATCTGACTTCATACTGGCAGCAGTGACTAGAATTTATGCTTATCCTTTATGTTTCCTCTGTTGTATCAGATTTAACTTGAGTAGTTAATCATGGAGCGCTTCAGAAAATGGCCATTTATTCGGGGTTTGGCGGTGATCCGTTCAAGACCAACCTAAACCGCGTTCCTTTCAGCGCCTTGCCGACTGGGTGGGCGTCCCGAGCGTGTCCGCTTGGCCCGAAAAGCGCGGGGAGATCAAGAAGATGATGGAGATGGCCGCTGAGGACATCAAGAGGCTGGGTGGACAGGTGGAGCTGGTGGACATCGGCAAGCAGCAGGTCCGCGTGCCGTGTGGACAGCGGTGGGGATTGATGTTGCAGCGGTCGTAACTCACGCTCCTTGTCTTCCTGCAGCTCCCCACCGGGGAGGAGATCCCGCTGCCCCCCATCGTCTTGGGGCATTTGGGCTCGGACCCGTCCAAGAAGACGGTGTGTATTTACGGTCACCTGGACGTCCAGCCGGCCAGCGTCGAAGACGGCTGGGACACGGAACCTTTCACGCTGGTGGAGAAAGACGGTGAGAGCCGCTTGCGGCTCGGTGCAACACGAGTCCAAGGCGTTTGGACACGATCTCAAAGTGTAACCAGCCTAAAGTGAAAGCGAAAGGAGAGCGAGTCGACGGGCCGACAGGAATGCTGTCCTGGCGTGCAACACAACACCCAGTGTTCGGTTTGTTGCTGTTCGTTGGAATGAACACAGCCTCCTGAGCCGTGATCAGCTTCGCGTGTGATCACATCAGTTGGCTGCGCGTTCCCAAAGTCCAGACAGGCGACCTCGGAGCCGCTGAGGCTCACCTGCGAACCTCTGGGGTCACTTTGATTGACATCTGTCCAGTTAAACCAACCGATTGCTCAGGAGACGCGCCGACACAGTGACTCATCGAGTTCCACATGCTCTCCTTCACTCCTCTGTGTCTCCTTTGGACGTGAATCCCTTCGTCTGTGTCTTGTTTTGTCTTCTTTTTTTTTTTACTTCCTGTAAAGTCAGATTAGGACTCGTAAACAAAGATTTGACGAGTTTTTAAACTACCATTCTCGTACTTGATGTACTACGTTAGTACTGTGGAGCAACACGTCTGTGCCTTTTCTTGAGGACTCCTCCTTCAGAGGTCTGTTTTTGGCTTCCTGCTGTCGTTGGGTGTTTTCGTGTTGTGACCATCAGCTGACACAAAGTGTCACGCACACTTCCTCCGGCCTCAATTCTGCGCGTTCAGCTCCTTTTCTGTGTTTTACAAGACTCCCGCAGATCCGCCTCAGACTGCTGATGCACAGTCGTCCTGCTTCCGCATTGACGTGACTCAGTTCCGGTCCAGTGAGGCTCGACCCGACGGGCCTGCTGGAGGCACCGTGTGGTGAATTTCAGCGTCTCAGGTCAGCTGTTGTGTGCTTGCAGGCAAACTCTATGGGAGAGGCTCCACTGACGACAAAGGTCCCGTGCTGGCCTGGTTCAACTGCATCGAGGCTCACCAGAAGATCTGCCAGGTGCTGCCGTGCTCTCTCAGTCCGCAGGGTTGTTTTTGATGGGTCCATGGAACGGGTCCTGCAGGAACAACAACAGAACAACGCACACACTGAAGGTTGCAGGTCTATCTTGGCCACATGTTCCCGCTCTGTTCCCTCACATGTTCACGGACGTGTTCAGTTTCCACACCCTTCGCTACAATCTCGGTCCGTTTCAGGTCGACCATCTTCGGATGACTCCAAACAGGCAGTCGTGGTTACTTGCAAGCGATCCGTCTTCCTGGCTCCTGTTTATTAGTCTTGCAACCACTTGTTTGTCATATTTTACTATTTGGTTCGCAGAAACAAAGATAATGACGATGTCACTCCTGTTCAGAACGCCTCCGTTCAGAGCAGCTGAGCACTGAGCAGCATTATCTCAGTGTTAAAGGCCACTGCTGATTTGATTACAGCCCTCCGACGACTGTAGAGCTGCCAGCAGAACTTTATCTGGTCAAAGTTCCAGGATGTTTTCTTACATCTTATCCACCAACCACGTAATGATTAAACTGACACAGGTCCGCATGTTTGGAGTTTACATTCGTGTAAAAACTGCCGGGAATGTGAGACGGCAGCCTACAAACCGTCTTTTTCTGTCAGATCAGCAGCAAAGCAGGTTGAAGCCGTTAAAGACGTTTCCTGGTAGCAACAGCGACGGGAGCCTCTTGGTCCTGCTGATTCCATCCGTCCTCCCGTTGCAGGAGCTTCCCATCAACATCAAGTTCTGCTTCGAGGGGATGGAGGAGTCCGGATCCGAGGGCCTGGACGAGCTGGTGTTCGCCAGGAAAGACACCTTCTTGAAGGACGTGGACTACGTCTGCATCTCGGACAACTACTGGCTGGGCAAGACCAAGCCCTGCATCACCTACGGCCTGAGAGGAATCTGCTACTTCTTCATTGAGGTGCGCCTCGTTCATCGGTCGGCCAACTCAGTGGCGTCAGACGCTGCTGCTCCTCATGAGCTTGTGTTTAATCCATCGCAATGGGAAGTTGAACCTTTGGATTTGCAGGTGGCGTGCGGTGACAAGGATCTGCACTCGGGCGTGTTCGGAGGCTCCGTTCATGAAGCCATGACCGACCTCATCGCACTCATGGGCAAGTGGAGCCGAGGCCGCAGCCTCAGTTGGGTCAGGCGTCATTGAAATGCGTAGTCCAGTGTTGGGAATGAGGTGTCTGTTGCTGCACAGGCTCGCTGGTGGACAAAAGGGGAAAGATTCTGGTGCCCGGCATTTACGACAGCGTCGCTCCTCTGACCGAGGAGGAGAAGAAGCAGTACGAGAACATCGAGTTCGACTTGAAGGAGTACTGCAAAGACGTCGGAGTCGGGAAGCTGCTGCACGACACCAAGGCGAGACACGGGTCTGTGGCTGCTCGTTGCAAAGTCACGCTGGCTGTTGTCTGACTGCGCTTCGTCGCGTTCGCGCAGGAGCAAATCCTGATGCACCGCTGGAGGTACCCGTCCCTCTCCCTCCATGGCATCGAGGGCGCTTTCTCTGAAGCGGGAGCCAAGACGGTCATCCCCCGCAAGGTCATCGGCAAGTTCTCCATCCGCCTCGTCCCCGACATGGACCCCAAAGTCGTGGAGAAGCAGGTGCACGCACAGGGTTCCTGGATGCTACGTCCAAACATATGCACTCGAGAGCTTTCTCTTAACGCACTGTTGTTTCCACGAACAAGGTGTTGGACCATCTGGAGAAGAAGTTCAGTGAACTGGGAAGCCCCAACAAACTGAAGGTGCACTTGGGTCACGGGGCCAAAGCCTGGGTCTCCGACTTCAACCACCCGCACTACATGGCTGGTCGCAAGGCCATGAAGACAGGTACCCTGTGAAAGGTGCTTCTGCGCTTGCTCGCGGACCCTTCTCCTCGGCTCACCTTCACCCGCTTGCTCTGCTGCAGTCTTCGGCGTGGAGCCCGACCTGACGCGTGAGGGCGGCAGCATCCCCGTCACGCTGACCTTCCAGGAGGCCACGGGCCGCAACGTCATGCTGCTGCCAGTGGGATCGTCTGACGACGGCGCCCACTCTCAGAACGAAAAGCTCAACAGGTGCGTGGCCTCTGACCTTGCGCCGGCTCTTCGGCGTGAGACGACGTCGATGACTGTTGCGTTTTGTCCCCCGAATTGCAGATCCAACTACATCCAGGGCATCAAGATGCTGGCAGCCTACTTCCACGAGGTTTCCTTGTTGAAGTGAGGCGATAATGTCATCGCGTGGAATGAAAATGTAACATATATATGTATATCCACTTTGACCATCTGAGCCAAAATCCATGTGGTTTCATCAGACTTCTGCAGTCAATGATTTTATAAAGTCCTCCAATAATAAAAGTCTCAGTTTTCGGTATTCTGTTGTCGTTTTCTCTGAGTGGATGAAAGGAGGTCGTTACACAGCGCAACGTGCAACATCTGCTCCAGGCTAACTCACACAAATATGCCTGTGAGTGATGTGGCGATGACGAGCTCACTTGTGAAGGCCGACACAACGAGTCATGCTTCGACATGGTTGTTGTTGGAAATCGATCATTAAACCAAGAAGTGCAGCCCGACACCGAATCTCTGACAACGAGCAACTCTCGGAGCCGTCTGCCAACGTTTCACCTCCGTGAAGATGGATCGAAACTGCATCTTCTCCGTTCAGGCCAGTCGGACTCATTGAGGTTCTTGGAGGTTTGTGAACGATTCATAGTTCAAGACAAAAGTTGAGAATGTGACTTTGCCATCGACTGAGACAACAAACAGCCCAACTGCAGCAAATTATTCAGGCATTCAGCAAAGAAACAACACAAAGAATGAGTCTCAATCTCCATGTTTGTGACCAAAAGCAGCCACAGACACCTCAAAAAGAGCACAACCACATGCCCACTGGCCAAACATGTAGTTCTGCTTGTACGGAGCAAAAAAGTCACCTGGTAAAAAAAAATACAACCGCAATTCTATCAGGAACTTTGTACTTATGGGTTTTTGTTTTTTTTTTAAAAATCTGATTCATTACAGTTGCAGTAATTTTTTCAGACCGCTTTATTAAAAAAAATAGCGTCCGGAAGTTGGAAGCGACGTTTTGTTCGAACGGAGGATACAGAATCAAACCTGGCAACGCAACTTCCTGTCATTTCCGGCGCGGGAAAATCGTAAACAGCGCACAGCGGCAGGAAGGAGGTCAACATGGTATTCACAGGCTGTCCGAGTGACTTTTTCTGCTTGGTCGGGGTCTCCGAATGTTGTTAGGAGCGAGAAAGCATTAAGTCGAGTTCCTCCCCGATGGAGGTGGCGGCACTTCGACGCTGTTTTGTCGGAAACGCTTCAGCTTTTACGTCGTGTCTGAGGAAATGCGGCGGCTGTAAACGTGCGGACTAAAGTGACGCCTCAGCGGGGCAGTCTGCCTCCGCCATGGACCGCTACCACCAGGTGAAGCTTCTTCTGAAGGGCTGGGAGCAGAGCTTCACCACCGAGCACCACCGGAAGCCCAACAAGGTGAGTTCAGGGTCAGCTTCCAGCTGTCGTCGCAGACAGCGTCCAACGAACCAGCTGGCTGCTGGATCCGCTCACAGCAGACACCGTAGAAGTCACGTGTGTGTTTGTCTCCAGGAGGACATCGATCGGGCTCCAGAGGAGACCAGGAGTGAGGACCGTCCAGCACCGAACCGCAGCAGCAGGAGACCTCAGGTTTACTGTGAACATTAACGGCTGTGTGTCTTTGCCAGGCTTGTACAGGGAGTACAGCAGCTTGAAACAGGCCAAAGAGCGCAGCGGCAGCGGCAGCGGCAGCGGCAGCAGCAGCAGCAGCGGCGGCGGCGGCGGCGGCGGCGCTGCCGCTGGGGGTCAAGCTGCAGCTGAGCCCAGCGCAGCCTCCAAGGTGCTGCAGAAGCTCACAGACGCACTCTTCTCCGTCCGTCCGTCCGCCCGCCCATGCGTTCACCTTCTGCTCGTCGTTGCGTTGATGCAGGACTCGTGGGGAGCTCATCTGAACCGCAGCGCGCTGCCGGCGTCCTCCCCAAAGCTGACGGCCCAGGACGGAGGAAAGCCGGAGGCGTCTTCCCAGTATTACGGGCTGAAGCTGAAGCGCAACCTGGCTTCACTCAGCAAGGTGACCGACTGGGGGCGGGACTCTGCTTGTTTCATCCCGTCAAAAGGCGCTCGTTCATCCTCTCGCGCGCTTTCCCTTTGAAGGAGCGACCTGTCTCTCTGAGGAAGTCCCTCGCTGGCCGGCGGCCTTCAAACTCCTGGAAGGATGAAGGCCGTCCATCAGCAAGCAGCCCTGCGGGTCCTGCTCAGACCACTGCTGACCCCGGAACAAAGCCCTTCTCGCCGAGGCGAGTATCGCACAAGTTGGCGCTCTCTAATCGGTGACACTGACCATTATGTTGCATCGACATTTGCCAGTTATTACTTTGTGGTAATAGGGTATGAAAAAACAGCTTAGGTTGGGTTTGAATAAACACGTGAATGGAAAACTCCCCAAAAAGCGTAAAAGCATGAATGTTCTGAAGGACTTTAGTCACTGAGGCCTTTCTGTTGTGTTTGCTCCCAGGAGAATTGGGCCGACCCTCGAGTCCTTCACGTCACCGACGCTGCGTCCTGCTCAGCCTGAGACGCTCTGTGAACCACTCGAACCTTCCAGAGGGTTCAGCGAAGCACCTGTGGACTCCGTTCGCAGCTGCAACGCGGCTTCGGCTCCCCAGTCGGCGCTGTTGTCGTCTTTATCTCCTGAACGGACAGAAGGACGCTCCGGAGGAGACGAGGACGCAGTGGGAGGAGCTTCAGGATACAACGCAGGAAGTCCCGACTCGCCCGACGCTCCACAAAGCGCCCCGTCATCTGCTGGAGCCTCGCTCGGCTCGAAAGGAAGCCCCCGGTTCCCCGGTGGCCTTCGGGGGGGGGCTGTCGGGAGACCCTCTCCCGGCAGCAGGCTGAGCTTTGTGGACAGGAAGTGGCTGGAGCGATGCCAGGTGTTTGGAGAGATGGCCGAGGAGGAGAAGCCCGGAGCCGGGAACCATTCGATCAGGGTGGAGAAGAGCGGACAGGAGCGGGAGGAGGACACGAAAGGAGGCAAACGAGGGCGAAGAGCAGACGCTGGAGACGAGCCGGAAGAACAAGCGACTCCTGGTTCTGGAAGGGATGAAAAGTTCCCAAACGCCGGTGAGGCTCGGGACGGAAAAACAAACTGTGACCAGCAAGGTGCCGAAAAAGGACGAGGGAGAAGAAACGGAGAGGACAGTGGAGGAGGACACGAAAGCCCAGGAGATGAAAAGCAGTCCAAAAAGAAGAGGGGAACCAAGCGGCAGAGGGAAGGAGAGCAGAGCGGCGGAGAGACAGCCGAGGAAGGAGCGAAGAAGAGACGGAGGAGGGTCAAAGCGAAAGACGACACCAGTCCGGTGAAGAAACGGAGGAGCAAGAAAAGAGCAGACGAAGGAGAGAGTGAAGAAGACAAGGAACCCAGGAAACAGCAGAAGGTCAGTGAGGAACCTGTAAACTTCCACACAGCCAAGTATAAAGAGACATTGAAGCCGCGATGGAGGCGTGAAGCGACACCTGAACAGGTCATCGTTGCGTTCCCTTCTCTGGCTGACCACCATGACGCTTGTGTCCGTGCAGGCTCCTCAGGAGAACTTGTTGGGGGAGGTCGAGCAGGACTTTGCCTCCAGCAGGATGTACGGAAGCCAGCCTGTCCGAGCCAGGTACCGAGAACTCACGAGTGACGTCCCGGAATGGGAGTGAGCGCTTTCTGTCAACTTTCTGTCACCTTCAACTTGGCAGAGTCTCCAAAGCTGCAGAGGGGAATTACGTGAGGATAAATCTCAAGAAGAAGTCTCACGTGAAGGGATACGCGCTGAGAGGGATGGCGCTGCGCAGACAGGTGACTTCTGGCGCCGCTGGCCTTTGCGGCGTGACAAATGGCTTCCACGTGAGTCCTGCTCAGCATGGCTGAGAACTCGTGTCTGCGTCGTGTGGTGCAGATGTACATGCAGAAGTTCCAGCTGAAGGGAGAGCGCTTCGGCGGAGGAGGCGGCGGTTTTGGCAGAGGAAGGAGGGGCGGCTTCAGAGGGGGCCTCAGTCGCCAGGGCGACACCTGCTACAAGTGTGGGGGGACGGGCCACTGGGCCATCGACTGCAAGGGGCGAGGTGATGCAGCGCCACCGCCCGGCCAGCCGACTGTTTGCCGTCGGCATTCACGGCTCCCACCGAACGACCTCGTGAAAGTGCTTCACCGTCACGCATTCACAGAGACGTCACTGTGCTGCTGTGTTTCGCAGCCCCTCCTCCTCCCGTTTCTGAGGACCAGCCTGCTGACCTGGAGCCTTTTGAGCTGCCCACCCTGGAGGATGTTGCCAGGGCAACGGGAACCCTTCGGCCCGAGCCTCCGGGTGAGTCTGGTCCGATGGCGTCGGCTGTACGTGCTGCTGCTCCCACAGTCGCGTTGCTGTTTGCTTTGTTTTCGTGCGACTGACCAGCTGAATGTCTCAGGAACGTTTTCAGAGGAATCGTCCAATGAAATCGAATAAAATCTGCACAGTTTGGAAGAAATATTAGAAGTGTGAATCAAAGTGGAGTTCTGGTGGTAAACCAGAACTCCAGCAGCTGCTCTCTCAGCATCTCAGCCGGTGGCAGCATTCAGCTTGAGCGGCGCGTTTGTTTCCAGTCTCGTCTCTCGGTGGCAAAGAGCCGCTGCAGCTGCAGGACGCGGCAGCAGACGGCAGCAGTCGTGACGAGGCGCCGCTCGACGTGATCCGTCCCGACTACAGACGTCCTGCCGCGCCGCCTCCGATGGAGCCGCTTTATCCCCTCACAGAAGACGCCAAAGTTCAGGGTAATCGCCGCGAACTGCGATCGCAAGTGGACGTCCGTAGGCTGTAAACGAACCTTCCACTTTATGTGTGTGATCAGAAACGCCCGATGAAGTGCACGCGGCTCTGAGAGCGCTCGGCTACCCGTCGTTCAGAGCGGGACAGGAGGAAGCCATCATGAGGGTCCTGTCAGGTGGGCCTGAGACGGCCTCTCGTGTTCGGGCGTCGGCGCCTGCGTCTGCGTCGTCGCTCACTTCCTCCCTCTCCCTCCAGGCCTCTCCACCCTGGTGGTGTTGTCAACAGGAATGGGCAAGTCGCTGTGCTATCAGCTCCCTGCTTACCTGTACGCCAAGCGGTCCAAGTGCATCACGCTGGTCGTTTCGCCTCTGGTCTCCCTGATGGACGATCAGGTAAACGGCCGGCTGGAGATGGGCGCGACTAGGTCTGTCAGCTGGATCACCTGTGTGTGTGTGTGTATGTGTGTGTGTGTGTGTGTAGCTGTCTGGCGTGCCAGTGCAGCTGAAGGCGGCCTGCATCCACTCCAACATGACCATGAAGCAGAGAGAGGCGGCCATCGCAAAGGTACCGTGTGAACACGGAAGAACTGACGTCATGGAGCCGCGTGTTCACCCGGCGCGCTCTCCCCCCTCTGTCCAGGTGAAATCGGGCGACGTGTGCGTGTTGCTCCTCTCTCCTGAGGCTTTGGTGGGTGGAGGAGGCTCCGGATCCGGGTGTCTGCCGTCCGCGCAGGAGCTCCCTCCAGTGGCCTTCGCTTGCATCGACGAAGCTCACTGCGTGTCCGAGTGGTCGCACAACTTCCGACCGTGCTACCTGAGGCTCTGCAAGGTGCGCCGACGATGCGGCGGGCAACATGGCCGACCGCCACGCGACCAAGTGGCGTTTGGATGGCCAGCAAGGCTGAACGGACGATTGCCTCGTTTCTCCGCAGGTGCTACGAGAGCGTCTGGGCGTGCGGTGCATGCTGGGATTGACGGCGACGGCCACGCTGTCCACCGCTCTGGACATCGCTCGTCATCTGGAAATCAGCGGTCGAGACGGCATCGCCGTCAGATCTGCAGCCGTGCCCCCGAACCTGCGTCTGTCCGTGTCTACGGATCGAGACAAGGATCAGGTGCGACGGCGACCGGGGATTTGGCCGTCAGCGCGGCGCAGCGCGGTCGCTCAGCGTGTCTGTAACGAGCCTCCGTGCTTCTCAGGCGCTGGTGTCCCTGCTGAAAGGAGAGCGTTTTGGCTGTCTGGACTCCATCATCGTTTACTGCACCAGGCGCGAGGAGACCACCCGCGTGGCCGCGCTGCTCAGGACCTGCCTGCAGGGGGTGCTGGTGAAGGAAAACCACCAACTCGGCAGCAGCAGCCAATCGCAGAGCAACCCGGCAGGGCAGAAAAAGAAAGACTTGGGTAAATCGTCCCTCAGCGGTCACAGAGCGAGTGTGTTGCGTTGCTCCGCTCTGATTTGGGGGAATCACGGGCACGTTTGTGTCGTTTTCAGCTCGGAAGAAGATCCGTAAGCCTCTGAAGTGGCAGGCTGAGTCGTACCACGCCGGCCTGTCGGGGTCAGAGCGGCGCCGCGTGCAGAACAACTTCATGTGCGGGCAGCTGAGGATCGTTGTGGCCACGGTGGCGTTCGGCATGGGCCTGGATAAGCCGGACGTTCGCGGGATCGTCCACTTCAACATGCCCAAGGTGGGAAGTCGTGTCAGACGTCTCACGCGAGGTGTGCGCGGAGGTCTCATGTCCGCACGTCTCCTGGGCCTCTAGAGCTTCGAGAGCTACGTTCAGGAGATCGGGAGGGCGGGGAGAGATGGAGAACCGGCTCACTGTCACCTCTTTCTGGACCCTGAGGTGAGTGATAAACTGTCCGCTCGGGAGGAAGGACGCCTCCGGCAGACAAAAAGAGGGCGAGATCGGACGGACATGTGCACGTGTGTGTTCAGGGGGGCGACCTCCACGAGCTCCGCCGCCACATATACGCAGACACGGTGGACTTCTTCACAATCAAGCGACTGGTCCAGAAAGTTTTCCCAGCATGCAAATGTAAACAGATCCAGCAGAAGCAGCAGCAGCAGCAGCAGCAGCTGTCGAAGGTGAGTTCTTCAAGAGACGTAAACCGCAGGACACGATCAAAAGCAGCCTGTACTCTCGGTGTCTGCGTGTGTGTCTGCGTGTGTGTGTAGGAAGTTGAAGACTGCGAGTTGCTGGAGATGATGGACGTGTGTGACGAGGATGTGAGTCCCCCTCAACAAGACGAGCTGCGGGAACCAACGGCAGTGAGTGCAGGACGGCTCGTCTCTACTGGTCTTTATTTCCAGCGTGACGGAAGAAAGGAATCGATGAAGCGCTGAGTTTGTTGTCTCTGCCAGGAGACGCCGGCTCGCGATTCCGCTCAACGACTCCTTCAAGGAGGCAAAACCGACGGAAAGTCAGAGGAGGAGCAGACGCAGCACGCTGAAGCTGATTGGCGGGAGGAACAACCGCAGGGCTGCGATTGGCCACAGGAGCGAGTCTGTCACACGCACGAGAGAGCGGTTCCCATCCAGGAGACTGTCGAGGCGTTGGACATCACAGAGGAAGGTGCGAAACACGGACGCAAACACCGCAAAGCGTCCTGATGCAGAGACGCCGCGCCAGCTTCGGCCGGACTTCACATGAGAGTTGAAGCCGGTTTGGTCTGAAGCTTTGCTTGAACTCGGCGCAAGTTGGTGACTGAAACACCCGTCAAATGAACACTTTGACCGGTCAGAGTCTCACTAAAAATGAGGTTTGCCTGCGAAACAATCGGAGCAGCAACAAACTGAGCTTCTTTTTTGGGTCCAGGCATTGAGACGCTGCTTTGCTACCTGGAGCTGCATCCGCAGCGCTTCGTTGAGCTCCTGCATCCCATCACCTCGCTGTGTAAAGTCCGCTGCTCCGGCGGCCCCCGACAGCTCCGGAAAATCACCAGAATGTAGGAAGTGTTGGTTTCTGCTCGTGGACGAGTCCCAGCAGCTGGGGCGATCGGCGCTCAATTGCGTTCCTCGCTGTGTTTTCCGGCAGTTGCCCCCCGGTCGCCGTGGTGCTGGCCAGACGGCGAATGGCCGGCGAGCGGGTGGAGGCCTGTGATGAGGTGGACTTCGATGTCGTGGAGCTGGCGGACACCATGGGATGGGAGCTTCCTCTGGTGAAGAGAGGACTCAGGCAGCTGCAGTGGAGCACTGACGCAGGTTCGCGCCGCAGTCGGCCGCACTGCTTCGTTGGTCCCGAGTCGCTCGGCGGAAACCTTCTGACCTTTCGCACTGATTTGGTTTCAGCTGGCGGGCGCAGCGGCGTTCTGGTGGACTTCAGCTGCCCCTCCTTCTATTTCCGCTCCTACGGCGACCTGAGCGCTGACGAGATGGACGCCGTGTGCCAGTTTCTGCACAGTCGAGTGCAGGACCAGGAGAGAACGCAGCTGTACCAGCTGGCCGCCTGCTTCCAGGCCTTCAGGAGGTGCGCCGCAGGTTCCCCTCCGATTGGCGTTCGCTCGCGTATGTCTCAGATCATCCAGCGCATCGCCTCCAGTGCAGCTCAGCGATCCAGTGGCCAACCACAGCCGCTGCTGGCATGTTTGGGCCGGATTAGTCGCAGGACATTGATACGTGATGCGTTGACTCGGCCCTGTGTAATTTGACTCCCGCACTGACTCCGCCCCATTTTAACCTCCCACTTGCACTGACGCCGCCCCGTTTCACGTGACTGTCCTACGTGTGTCTGTGTTCAACTTTTCTTCTGTTGTTCTCCAGCGTCGCCTTCCAAACGGCGTCGTCCTGCCTGGAAGATTTGGACGAGACGCGCAGCTCGCAGCTCAAACAGCTTCTGTCCGACTACTTCGACAAAAGGCGGGACGGAGATCACTCGCTGCCAGCAGGGGGCGGCCAAGAGCTCGACAAGCTCAAAGTGAGGCACCAGGTTCCTGGAGTTGCAATTGAACCCGTGCTGTGGAACGGTTGTGTGTGATGCCTGCCTGTTTGTGTGTGTGTGTGTGTGTGTGTCTCTGCAGCTCTTGGAGTGGGAGGATCAGATAAGAGCCGACATCAGAAGTTTTCTGGCCAACCGGAGTGATGAAAAGTTTTCTGGAAGAGCTGTTGCAAGAATCCTGCACGGCATAGGTGCACGCACGCACGCACACACGCACGCACGCACCCATTTAGTCCTTTCTACTTTTTTCAGCTGCAGAATTGAACGTTATTTCTACGCGACCTAATGAGAAAACTTGCAGTTTGCGGTAATTTAGGCCTTAAGTGAAGTCCAACAAAACTTTTTAAAAAGACAAAGGAGGTTTTGTTCAGTGAGGTCAAGTCAACATTAACCTGAATGGAGTAAACTGACATGAAGAGATGAAGTCTCCTTTTTGGAGTGATACCAGTTCACGCTGCTGTTTGACGTGTTTTTGTGGAGTCCAAAGAATTTTGCTGGCTTGATATTTCGGAGCATTTGGGAGCAGGAGCCGGCGAAGGTGAACGTTCAGACCTGAAGAGGTCACCAGAGAGCCTCGCTGGCGTCGTCGCTCGACGGCGTCCGGCCCGTCGGCGCTCCCTTCTCCGCGCTGACGGCGATGGACTCCAGGCTCGTCAGCTGACGGAGCTGCGGCTCACAGCGTCTGCTGCACTGAGTGAAGCTGAAGCTCTGTGTGTTTCAGGCAGCCCGCGTTATCCTGCACTGACGTACGGCCGAGACCGCCGCTACTGGAGGAAGTACATCCAGTTCGACTTCAACCAGCTCATCCGACTGGCCACGCAGGAGATCGTCCGCTTCAAGTGACCCGGCTTCTCATTCGGAGTCCGGCATGTTTGATTGACTCCTGTTTGTATGTTTCTTGGTTACTGTGTCGAACTCTGTGTGTGTGTGTGTGTGTGTGTGTGTGTGTGTGTGTGTGTGTGTGTGTGTGTGTGTGTGTGTGTGTGTGT
>JASSRZ010000054.1:10869194-10882631 GCA_032164315.1 Malacoctenus gilli | reverse complement strand
CCCCCCCCCCCCCCCCCCCCCCCCCCCCCCCCCCCCCCCCCCCCCCCCCCCCCCCCCCCCCCCCCCCCCACAACGAGAATGAACTGGCCGAAATGGCAACGAAACAAAGGAGGACTTGGTGCTGTTTGTGTTTATTCGGCTCGATGACTCAATGGAGTTTCTACTGAAACTGTCCAGATCCCAACGACATGAAAACCCACCACACTGATTGTTCACATCTCACACTCGTCGCAAGCAAACACAGCTCACGACTTTTCATCGACTCCACGGGCTCGACAGGCGGACGCCCCGCACGTGTCGTCGCTCAATCCTTCTGTGGACAAAAGCCGGCCCCGCCCCCAGCGGGGCAAAAAAGAGAGTGTAACAGGCCACATGTTAACAACAGCAGCTTGCGTGATCATAGAGTGAAAGAGGAGAGTCTGCAGTGTTTCTGGGAGCGTTCCTTTACCGGTTGCCGACCAGCTTCAGTGCGTGCAGTGAGGAGGGAGGTGGAGGAACCTGGCCGACCACCGACGAAGGCTGAGCTCCGTCTCCTTCCTTTAGCTCCGCCCCTGGCGCCTACTCACAAACGGTCAGAAGCCCAAATTGCTGCAACGGCAAAAGAAAGTCGTGTTGCTCTCAGACGGGGACGTTTGAACCTTGAGGATTTGATGCTCACACCGTTACGCTGGCACCAAACCCACATGAATGCATCCTGCTCAAGGTTTCTGTTCTTTTTCTTGATGCACGCTTACCTTCATGTGTCCACTTCAGGCTGACACATCCACTGTGAATTATAGAGAAAACATTTGGTTTATTTACCTACAAGTGATTAGTTAAGATAAACTGTGATTTCAAGCTTCTGGTGACAGAGAGAGGGAGAGAGAGAGAGAGAGAGAGTGAGAGAGAGAGACAGAGAGAAGGAGAGAGAGAGACAGACAGACCGAGAGAGAGAGAGAAAAGAAGCCTTGCTACGAAGTCAGGATGATAAAACTCAGAAGACCCGGAGGAGCGCTTCCCTCCTGATTGAATGTTTATTGGCATTAAACCTGTGTCGGTGCTGACAGCAGTGGGAGGCTGAGTCATTTTAAGGAGTGAGACTCTCATAATAAAACGCAGCTCTTCTGGCATCCTTCATTGTTAACAGAAAAACACAGCAGGGGAACATTTGTTTCTCACAGATTCAAACTTCGGATGTTGACGTGCGTGTGTGTGAGGAAGCCCCACGTCCTAAATGAGGTTCCCGATTGTAGTTGTAATTTGGTGTTTCTGAAGCTGCGACATGAACACACGCACGCACGCTTACTCAAGAGCAGCCGTAAGACAAAGCAAGCTCATTTCTGGCCGAGAGAGCGAGCGAGCACTCCTCCTCCTCCTCTTCAACCTCTGGTCCACCAAAGGTTTACAGTGAAGACAAAGCTGAGCGGGAGCTCACAGTCTCACCAGCTTGGGAACAACTGAGCTTTGTTTGATCAACCCGTAAAGCTTCCCGGATCTCAGCAGCAGCGAAGCACTTTCCACCGGTCCGACAGCAGTTTGCTCTCATTTGGTGGACGCATTAAAGCAAACGCCTGCCGTTGGTTTAATTGTCTTATTTTATAAACGGTGAGCCGACCGGAGACTTTGGTTCCTCACAGTTCCCTCTGACCTCTTTATTCCATCCGTGCTGAGAAGCTTCTTGCATGTTTATTATCATCAAGACGTAAATTGGACGATTACCGGCTTTCGTTGGAAAGGTGGAGCGGCTGCCTTCCAAACAGCTGACGTTACTCAAAGCGGGTCAGTGAGGGACTACTTTTTCAGCTGCAAATTAATACTCATCCGGTGCTCCAGTGTGTATTTCAGGCAGCAGGATGATGCATGCAGGACTTTGCCAAAATAAACTGCAGCGCTCATCTTCACGGTGATGAAGCAAAATGTGTCCCAGTGCAGCACTGAGGCTCACTGATGTCTTTTTAATAGTTTTTCGACAGCGCTGAAGATCCACGGAGAAGCTTGTTGCGTCGCACTTCTCTTCGGGGGAACCAGCGACTCGAGCGTGCGACAGCAGATCTCTGCAAGGAAGCGGCAGCCCGACGAACCATCGAGGCCTCGTTTCACTGAGAGACACATTTGCCCCATTCTGTCACCTGTCGTGTCAGATGGTTCAAAGGAACTGATTTCACAGGCGTCGTCACTTCGTGGTCCGAAGTCTCTGAATTTCAAAAACACCCTCAGAAATATGTTCTCCCTCTGACGAACTCTGACCAAAGCTTCTCGTGAGTTCACGTCGGATGAAACCATAAAGGTTCCTATTTGGCTGTTTGGGTCAAATGCAAACAGACTTTGGACCCAAACATCATTTGTTTACTTTTCCTGCTTACAAAAGGCCTTTTTCCCAGAAGCCGAGTCATTTTGCGCATTTACAGGTTCGTGTAACACGACTTACTTTGCTGATAAACCCATGAACTGAGCAGCAATGTATCCTTGCTTCAGGTTAATTAAGTAATCTTCCGTCGCTGCGACTGTCTCATCCTTTTGCTGCATCTTTTGCTATTGGAGGATTCTCCTGGTCTCTACGTTCCTGGTCGCGTCGCTGCCTTTTTACTGGCTGTTTGTCATTTGGTTTGGTTTTCAGAGGTGCCGGCCGAGATGAGAGTCGGTGTGGTTTTCTGCCTGGCGCTCGGCTCCGCCATGTTTGGATTCGGTAAGAAAAAGAGCAACTTGAGAGAGGAAAGCCTCATTGAAGCTCTCGTTTTTCATTGTCTGGGAGGGAGCGAGTCAGTGGGAGCTCATTGGGAACATTGTCAGTCTGAGGAAACGTCTGAACGGATCCGAGCAGCGTCTCGCAGGTGTTGCTGTTGCATGCAGCTTTTTCTTCAGCCTGAGAATCATTCCTCGCGTTTCAGGGACGTCTGCGTGCGCGTTGCTGCGTGCTCTGTGCACAGCCGGGCTGCAGCTTTGGCTTTTTGACGTCATGAGTCGTACTTGTTTATGGTATGCATGCGGTCAAAACGAACACCTTGTACTTATAGTTAGTGTTGCTCTGATAGTGCGGTCCTTTCCTTGAAAGCTCAGAAGTAAACAACAAAGATCAACAACGTTTAAAAGCTGCTGGAAGGATAAAGGAGAGAAAGTTGGGCGTCAGTCTACCACCAACCACAAATGCTGCCAGTCAGTGCAACTGAAACAGTGAAGTGGCTGAACAGGAGCGAATGCCGAACGTAACGAACCTTCAGCGCTTCACCTTCGATATGTCGTCGTGACTGAGCGTCGCTCCTTCTCTCCCACCAAACATCCACCGGCTGCTGCAGATTATCAAACACTTTGAGGAGCTTTCAGCATCATGAGTTACACTGGAGGAACTGTGCCGACCTCTGCCTGCCGTCCGCAGGCCTCTCGCTGCAGTGCTACTCGTGCCCCGACGGCAGCTCCGGCAGCTGCGAGGTCGCCCGGGAGTGCAGCCGGGGCCAAGACAGCTGCCTGAAACTCACCAGCGGAGGTAAGCGTCATCCAGACGACGGGCGCACACGGACGGGAAAGGAAGAGCGCCGCCACTCGTCGGGCTGCTTGCGCCGGTTCGCTGATGAGGGCCAAGCGATCCGTTCCAGCTCTGCCTTGAATAAAGCACGCAGTGAACATTGGTAGATGGAGCCACGCGGGCTGTTTCACGGCCTCTGGAAGAGAAATCAGTGATGAGCTTGTTGAGATGGAACTGCACTTTTCACCAGCCTGTCAAGCAACAAAAAAGACCCAAATTCAGCCCGTTTACAAGTGAACATGATAATTCTTGCCTCTGTTTCAAAGCACTACTGCTGATTCATTGAGTGCTTTACAGCTCTCACATGAATTATTGCTAAATTGCGGACGGCAGACACAGCAAATCATTGATGTCTGTGTTTTGCTGTTCCGAAATGTTCCTTGACATTATGTCCATGTTGTTCCAGCTCTTCTTCAGCAATGATTGGAGCAGTGCTTTGTTTCGGACGCTTCATTGTAGCCTTCCTATCATTTAACGCTGTTTGACACTCTGACAGACGACGTGTCGCTCCGTCTCTCCTCAGAAAAGACCTACACTGCATGTCTGCCGTACACCGACTGTGACTTCAGGACGCTGGCTGTCAGATACCCGCTGCCCAACTTCTCCTTTGACTGCTGTCAGTCCGAACTCTGCAATAAGCAAGAGAAGAGTTTCCTCCAGAAAATGAAGGATTTCTTTGGTTGAATAAAAGACGTGAAAAACGCGCCTTTCAACTCTTGATTTCACTCGGAGCTGATTCTTCTGTCCATACTGTGAGATGATTCACACCTCCTGAATGTTGATCGTCGTTCCGAACTCCTTTTCGCTCCAGTTGGTTCACAGTTTGTTGGATTTACTTGGAAGGCTCAGGATCAGACGTTCGGTCAACAAAGCATCAATGAAACATTTTAACGTTCCACTGAACTGATGCCAGGGACAAACAAACGGGAGGGTTTGCTAGTGCGCTCGTGCTGCTGTGGTGCGTCGCAGGCCATATGTCTTCCCGCATTCATCCGCTCTGCACAAATCTGCACCTCATCTGCTCCTTTCTGCCCCACACAAAGAGATTCCTTGATAGACATCAGGCTTATCACAGGAGCCAAAGACAGATGGAGCAACGCCGCGGAGGTGTCTGTGGCGCACAGAACGTCCCGTTCTGGGCCATCGTGGGGTTCGAGTCTGTGGTTTCAAAAGCTTCAGTCCGGAAAGTGTTGAAGGACACCGGCCTGAAATCCAAATGGCCTCTTCGGAGAGTCTCCTGCAGCTCTGGGACCATCAAGGAGACAAAAACCTGAGCGCCGAAACACACTCCAGCGTTCCCTGGCAGCAAGTATGGACGAACTGGGATGGGACAGAAACGAGTGTGTTTGGGACCCGTTTCTGCTGCACAGCGAAAAAGACAATATCTTAATTTGTTGACTTTAATTAAGAGAAAGACAACATCTGTTACCTGAGATGATGCGTGCGTGCGTGAGTGGGTTTTTCTACCCTCACGAGGTCCCCTCGCTTCGCAAATCAAAACCGAACAACGAGAAATCAAAATCCGTGAAGATGAAGCGTTCAGATGTGCCGCGTTTTATTCAAAGGAGTAAAGCCAGCGCGGGACCTATCTGTAAACAGCGAAGCATGAAATGGTCTATAGAGTGTCGCCGAACTGTCTTCAAAATGAACGAGTGTGTAACCTGAAAATAGAAACGCAGGAATACACTGTGTTGTAACTCCCAAAAAGGTCACACGCTAATTGGTTAATCAGCATCAAGGTGAGTTGGTTGAACACTCGGTTACTGAGTTACAAAGAAAACCTCCGAAGGGCCCACAACAATAGAGCTGCAAGTCATTGTGTGTGTGTGTGTGTGCACGCATGTGTATGTGTGTGTGTGTGTGTGTGCGTGCAAGCGTGTGTGCGTGCATGTGTCTGTTTCTGTGTGCATTTGTTACAAGCCAGTCCAGGTGGCTCGATAATTAAAAACATTTCTCACACTTGATTTTACATCGAAATCTCAACACCAACATCTGGCTGAGTCAGGGAGGATGTGACCAGGTGCGTGTGTGTGTGTGTGTGTGTGTGTGTGTGTGTGTGTGTGTGTGTGTGTGTGTGCGTGTGCGTGTGTGTGTGCATTCTGGATTATGCAGTCAAGAAAACGATATCAATAAATAGCGCTCAGCTATTGACTGATTGAGCGGTTTGTAAACGATGAAAAAGTTCATGGTCTTCATGTAAATCAGCTGGTGAGAGTTGAAAAGCCCAAAGACCAACATTGTAGCGTTAAGTGTCGCTCGATGGCACCACGAGTGGTCAAAGACTCAACGGGTCTTTTAACGAGACTGTGAAAAAGACCTTCAACATCCGTCCCAAAGAAGAAGACGGAGACAGAGCAGATGGAGAAGATTGCCGCTGATTGTAAATGTGTGGGTAAAATGAACTGGCGACTCGTCATAAACATTCGAGCTGCCTTTGAAATCCTCAGAGACGTCTAGCGAAGACGTTTCTGAGGCGATGAAGGAGGAAACAAACCTGGAGAAAAGTGGCGCCTCCGCCGGTCTGATCAGCCTGACTGACAGGCAGGACGGCTCCCCGCTTCAGAGGCGGCTGCCGCATCTCCGTCGAACCGGCAGCGTGACACCAAAGGAAGGAAGAGACAACAGCCGACGCGCGGAAGCTGTTCTTGAAGCGCCGAGATGCAAACCGAGCCCGACTGGAGGCCTTGAGCAGCACATGTCGACATGTTAGCTGAGCTACGCAAACAGCAGCCCGGGCGGGAGCCTCAGCTGCTTTTCGAGGGCTACAGGCCCGTTTTAATTAAGCGCAGATGTTTTTAGGTGTTGAACCACCACGACGCCTCGGAGGATAATTGAAGTTTTACACTTTGGAGAAAGATTCAGGTAGCGGACGCTTCAGAGTCGCTCTGGTCCTCTGCAGATCTTGGTTTTTTTTTCTCCTTTCCATTTGTTCCTGAACCCACGAAGACTTCTGCTGTTTTTAGACGTTGTTTGGAGCGTCACGAGAGGAATATAACGCTTGGCCTGTTTCCGTGAGCACTGACAGGGGGAGGAAAGGAGCCAGGCTCTCCCACTGCTAAATGTTTCCTGATTAATGCAACCAATTAACACTTTTTTCAGCCAGCACTTTCCTTCAAATTGATCGGGGACTTTGTGTGCGCTGATTTGTGTCCAATCGTTTTTGTGCGTTTGATCAGTTCAAGCAAGATTTTGGTTGCATTTCACATCTTCCAGACACGTGAGGACATCACAGTCGTCTTTGTTTACATTGAACATAAGTAAACGTCTTGTTTGTGGTGGACTCATTCAAACAGCAATAAATATCTGGGGGGGGGCGGGCTTCAGCCCTAATTCCTTTGAACAAGTTTGTGAGCAGTTATTGTTAAAACAACCAACTTTTTGTCAGTGCCCATCACATGTAGCCTGCTGTCATAGTGGTTTGTTGTGGATGACACTGTGCTCTATGTACTCCGACCTGGGACCTCGTGTCACAGCAGCAGGGACGCAGCACACAGTGAGATAAACAGGTACGCAGTCGCCAGAAGACGGCAGAATATAAATGAGGTCAACACAACGGTGAAACCTGATGGAAAAAAGTGGCACCAACAACGATACACAACAAGACATTATTGAGGAATCAACAATATTAGAATATATGAATACTGAAAGAAAACAGTGTGATGGAAGAGATGCAGACACAACACAGCTTTTCGTACAAGACGAGGTTGTGTAGCGTCGATCCCGCTGTGTGTTTACTGCTGCAGCAACACAACATCCCACACAAGACTCGGCGTGTGTGTGACAAACATGTCAAACTGCAAATCCGTATGAAACAAGCCAACAGCAAAGGTCAGATGGACCCGGCGCACGTACTGCTTGGGCTCATATTTACTTTGCTTGTTTGGGTGTGTTGAGACAAATAGATGGCCCGCACGCACGCACGCTGGACGCACGCTGGACGCACGCACGCACGCACGCACGCACGCACGCACGCACGCACGCACGCACGCACGCACGCACGCACTGCAGCGCTGGGTGGCTGCCTGCTGCAGCAGGCTGTAAAGTGCAGCGGCAGCGCTCCGGGTTCACGACCTGCGTCGCTGGTCTGAATGTTTCCTTCGACTGGTTCTGTCACGGTGTCGTTCTGGTAATCAAGACAGCAACTGGTTTGAATCTCTCTCCCTGTTGCTTTTGCACTGTTGCACCGCAGACTATTGCCATGGAAACCAGACCTGTGGAGGGCTTTGTGTAATTTTTGTGTATTTTTTTCTTCTATTTAATCTCTTTTAATCCTGGACCAATTAGTTTCAGACCAGGACAGAGAGGAGGAACGTCTTCTCTCTCTTTTCTTTCCCCGAGGATTTTCTCTCCTTCTTTCTTCGTTCCCACAAATCTCTCTCCCGCTCTGTCCGTACAAATGTCTGTTTTATTTCCTCATCTCTTTAAGAGACTTGTTTTTGCTCAACTGCTGCGTGTGCGCGTGCGTGCGTGCGTGCGTGCGTGCGTGCGTGCGTGCGTGCGTGCGTGCATGCGTGCGTGCGCGCGCACGCACAGGCAGATCATCTTACATTAATTTAGCTTCCTATTAATCCAATTAACTCCACAAAATAGTTTTTGGACTTCATCTGTGCCCCCATACACGCGCACACACGCACGCACGCACGCACACTTTTTATTAAGAGTGCTCCTCGCAGTTTCCTCGCAGGGTTTCAAGAAGTCCACTCCGTCAGAATGTGAAACAAAAACACACAAATGAAAGTGTTTGCTTGGCTTCAGCCTCACCCGCAGATGCAACCGCTGGAGTTCCGAAAGCGACATTTCCCGTTCATTCTTCCCGTTTATTTTCTGCTCTCTCGGAGGCCCTCGGGCATGTGTGTGTCGCAGCTCCCATGGGGCGCACGTCTCCTGGGTTCCTGCAGCATGCTCGCACAGCCGCACACACAACGCCACGTGCGCACCCACACACAAAGCACAAAGTCATTGTCCCAGTCGGGGGTACAGGCTCAGATCTGGGGGAGAGAGACGCACAGCGGGAGTACAAGGGGAAAAGATTATACCTCAGGGGCTGACACACATACGCGCAGACCCTCGCTCACATTCACAGACGAGCACTCACACTGAAGTCAGACAAGTGCACACAACACAACAAAACTTGAACTTTGAACAGACGGGGTGAGACGGCGCAGGAAAACACACGGCTGACGGTGGACGTGGCGCCTTCTCACAGGCGGGCGGCTTCAAAAATGAGGAGCCCCTTCCTATCTGAAGCTGCGCATGGGCTGTAAATGGCAGGATGGCCTCACTGTTCCATTCGACATTCAAACAAAGTTCCAACGACATTTTGCCGCTCAGAGGAAGACGGTTGGGAAAGAGTTAAGACCGGATTTTCCTGCAGGAAAAATACAGCTCAGCCAACATGTGTCGTCTATTAACCTCACACTGAGTCTTATGTTTCAATTACCACGAGCTCGTTGTGTGTGTCCCATACGTCTACATCTGCGGGCGCTTTGAATGATTCCCCACCAGTTTCTAGCATCATCTGGCTGCCAGTTTACATTTGTTTGTTGACTTTAGAGGATAAGCTCTTTGGATTTAACAGCGCATGTACTCCAGTTTAATTGTTTTGGTTCGGCTTCAAGGTTCATCGAGCCCCGAGAGATTCCCGTTCGGCATCGTACATCTAAATCTGCATTGTGCGCGCTGCTTCATCAGTCGGCCTGCCTGCCTGCCAGACAGATTCCGCTCTTTGTTCTTGGTCATACGTAAAGACCACTCGAGCATGGAGGGGCCAAAAGAGGCCGGGTCAAGGGTGAAAAGAGGCCCAGGGTTGCGTGGGCGTACGTGTGCGCGGGGCCATGAAGCTTTTTCTCAGTCCTGACAGGAAGCATCAGTGCGTTTGCTGACGTACCTGACAGCATTACGGGAGGACGGCGGGAGGGTGGGGGGGGGGACCCCCAGGACCCCTCAGGACCCCCCAGGACCCCCCAGGACCCCCCAGGACCCAGGACAGCGCTCAGGGTGAAGGGCTGCGGGAGTTGCACCAGTTAAATTGTGAGGCGACGTGTTGACAGCTGCCGTCAGCTCATGATCGCACACGCTGATGGTCAGCTGGAAGGGAAAACGATGAAACAGTTTCAGGAAGAGGAATTACGACGCACATACAGTACAGAACAGTGCAGCAACTGCTTCTTTCTCAGTGAGGATGAATCCAATACAAATGTTGACTGTGTGACTTAAACGCCCCAAATTTTTAACCGAAGAACATCCAAAGTCATCCGGACCGAGATAAAAGCAGTCATTTTTCACCATTTTAATTTCATGCTCATGTGTACAGAAGTTTTTTTTTCTTATAGCAGGAAGCAGAAAAGAAAAAAACTCTCTTTATTTATCAAATGAGAGGAAAATATGAAGGAATCTTCACAAATCACCTTTTTTTTTTTAACTTTGTTGAAATAATCCTACAAATTCTCAAAGATCAGATTAGACTTTTGAGCGGAGGCTGTTTGTCTTTTTCCACGTTCACAGTTCATCATTTCAATTTCGTACACACCTATTTGTGGTTTACACCCATTGATCTGATTCAACATAACTGAGTGACACAATCTTGTGTGTCTTGTTTAGCTGTAGTTCTATTGGACCAGATAAAGATGGTCGTCTGGCACCTCTCCACTTCGGACACACTGTCGCGCAAACACCAGGCTACTTTCTTTCAGCCATTAGCGCTGTTTAACTGTTGTTTGCTGAGGCATGTTTGTTCCATTAAAGGAACAATTTCTTCGTTTACATTTCTGTTATGCGTGTAAATCAAAGCAGCAACGAATCAATTCTCCAAAGACGTTTGTGGTGATTGGCAAAAATGAGATTCTGGATTGCGTGTTGAAACACAATTGTTTTTCACTTGAGTGTGACAACAAAGAAAAGGACAGCGAGGTGACGTCCTGCTGTGCCACCAACACACTCCCACCCTCCTCTGGTCCCCATATGGACCCTCTCCTGAGAGAACAAGCTATCAGGGAGGCGCGCGTGTGTGTGTGTGTGTGTTTGTGTGTGTGTGTGTGTGTGTGTGTGTGTGTGTGTGTGTGTGTGTGTGCGCTTTTTATGACGTGAGTCTGTGTGTGTGTGTGTGTGTGTGTGTGTGTGTGTGTGTGTCTGTGTGTGTGTGTGTGTGAGAGAGAGCAAGAGAGGCCAGTGCACCAGTCTGGAAATAGGGTACACATTAATCTTATTTGTCATAACCTGTCCCTTGAGACACTGGGACCCCCCTGTCCCCATACACACCCACCCACCCACACACACACACTTGCACACACACACACTGACCCCCTCCTGTGAGCTATCGGTATCTGCGACGGACAGAGAGAGTGAGGCTAATTACATGTGAGAGTTAAGACGGTGGAAACAAGACAAAGACCATGCTGGTGAGTTTGTGTGTGTGTGTGTGTGTGTTTTGTTATAATATAATTCACTTTGTGTCCTTTGCTGTTGTTGTATCTCCACGACACAAATTACTCTTACCTCTCATTAGTCCGTGTCACACTCCAAACTTTGTGCGTCTGTCTGATTTTGTGTGTGTGTGTGTGTGTGTGTGTAACCTTAGAGCGTGTTTGTGGGGAGGACAAAGGGATGTTATGCAGGACTCCTGGTTGTTGCTGCTCGGGCTGCTGGAGGACCTGGAGGCTCGCGTCCCAGGACCACAGAGAGGAGCAGGAGGGTCAGCGGCTTGGCGACGCCAAAATAACCAGTTTTTATTGGGGACATTCTTGGATGTTTTCTTTGGTTGTTTTACGCCTTTATGTTTGCCTTTTTGCTTCTTCAGTGAATATCTTTGTGTTTATTCTCCATTTTTCCTGAGCGAAACTCCACTTTTAGACTATGTAAAATTAATCTGTTCAACAATGATCGAGATCTTTGCCAAACCAAATTTGTCGTTCAGACTTCAGTTGAATAGGAGCCTCTGATGCCACAAACATTTTGAAGTGTTTGGTTCCGGTCATCGATGGTTCTCTGGAGGTGAATCAGGGTGACGTCACCGTTGGTCCAAATGCTGCTCTCTCTCTCTCTCTCTCTCTCTCTCTCTCTCTCTCTCTCTCTCTCTCTCGCTCTCTCTCTGCCCCCCCCCCGCCCCAGATCTCCTCAGCATGCGGGTCTTGCTGTTCACCAGATCGTAACCGGGGTTTGTTCTGATAGTGATCAATGATTTACACTCGTGCGCTGAAGCTGTCAGCGATGGCGATGATGGCGGCCCAAAACAAAGCGGACAGTCAATAACGTGAAACAAATGTGAAATGCCAGCAGTGGGGAACGGACACCTCTGACTGAGTCAGCAGCCGAGGGATGACATTTACTCCTCACGCTCACACGCTTTCCTCTGCTATTGAAAGCTGATCGCCGGCCGCTCCTTCCAGGCTCACAATGAGCCGTACGTCACTTGTTTCAAGGGCATCGAACGTCGCTTGTGCACAGCAGACGCCTTCAAAACACACAAACGCAAAATTTTTGCCATACTTGCTTCAGAACAAAACGACGTAGCCGACAGTTCAGTAGAGAGATTCATCGTGTTGTTTTCCATCGTTAAAAAAGGGAAGCAGAAGCTCTTCCATCATCAGCTGATTCATCCAGTCTTGGATGGGTTTTATTGGGCCTCTTTCCGTCTGCTCTCTTCCTCCCTTTCTTCCTCTTTTGTCTCTCTCTAATGCTGTGGCTCTCTCCTCACCTCACCCCTTCATGTTCTCACTCTTTCTCCCCCCTCAGGCCGAACTGCAGCTATCAGATTTCTCTCTGCTTGGTTCTTTTCAATTAGACTTGCTCACTTCCAGCCCTCTGCATGTGTGCGTGCGTGCGTGCGTGTGTGTGTTTATTGTGTATGTAACTGATCATGACACCTTAGGAAAAGACACCGTGGTGAATTCTATTACACTGCTCATTTTCCAACACTCAGAACGCAGCGAGACAGTGTCCGCCCACCTCCTCTTCTTCCTTCTCCTCTCTTCTCGCCATCTCTTCTGACTCACTCCATTAGAGCACATGAGGACGTTTGGGTTGACAGCCGATTGCATTATAGGTGATATCATCACACGTGTACAGACACACAAACACACGGAGCGACACATGTGGAAAGAACCCCCCCAAAACAAAACAGAGTCTTAGAACGGGGAAGCTTTGGGTCACGTTTATGTGCTTGTTAATCCCTGTTTTCCAAGAGTATACGTCTACATTAGATTCAGAATCCTGGAGAGTCCATCGCTGAGCAAAGAAGTTCAAAGTCCAAATAGGATTCTGGTTCAGAAAGGCAGCAGGCCGACTCGGAGAAACGACAGTTTTCAGAGTTCATCATCAAAACTAATTTAAAATGTTTGTTTGCAAACTCAGTTTTATTTTTCTGACTGGGAAAAGCGACAATTTCTGCATCCATCTGGAGTTGCAGGACATTTCTAAGGTCCTAGAGCTGACTCAGATTAAAGTTGATAGAAATACATCCAGGCCAGACTTTGCTTATTGCAGGTCTTATAATTACCACCCAGCTGCCGCTGTTCCTTGGAGACCCTCCGCCAGTCAGCGACGGTCCGACCGCTCCGCAACCATCCTTCTTCGGGACATTCGAACTGGTTTAGGAGGGAGACCGTCCTCCCCCTCAGAGTGTGTTGGCTGGGCTGGTGGGCCGAGATGTCGTCCCCCCGCCTTGGAGGTCAGCCTCTTCACACAACAACTCATCAAACAGCCTTATTGTTGGAGTACAGGCACCTGGCAGTTTCTCTGTCTCTCTTACACACACACGCACGCACGCACGCACAGAGTACATTCTGCGATGTGTCATAGGTTAGAAATATGAAACACTTTATCCCTGTTGATGATGTTTGGACTGTTGGATAGTACAGCTCGTTTACTGCAGTGTGTGTGTGTGTGTGTGTGTGTGTGTGTGTGTGTGTGTGTGTGTGTGTGTGTGTGTGTGTGTGTGTGTG
>JASSRZ010000054.1:10854153-10866086 GCA_032164315.1 Malacoctenus gilli | reverse complement strand
CACACACACACACACACACACACACACACACACACACACACACACACACACACACACACACACACACACACATCTGGGGATTCCCCTTGTGAGATTTTTGGCTGTTTTTTCTGCCAACGTACCAGCAGGTTTTGTAGGAGTGTGAAAAAACCCCACAATACATGCAAAAACGCACCATAATGAACAGCTTGTGAGATGCTAACATAATTGTTTTAAGTTCAAATTTTTTCATCCAAATGTAAAGTTTTCTGAAACTCAGCTCTGTAAACAACCATAATGATTCTCTGAGATGTTGCAAAGTTCGAGTACTCAGAGACATGAATTAAATACGAATATAAAATGTATCAATGTACTTACATTTCAGCACTTAGTTTGGATTCATTGTTCCTTTATATTCGTTAAAAGGCTTCTAAAAATGCTTGCTTTTTCTGTAAATATGCTAAATCTGCAGTTGTGCTGCAGAACACAATGTGGCCATTGTGAAGCTCCCACACTAAAAGCCCAACTCTGACATCCTCATTTTTCTGACAGTTTGTTTCAACCTCAAAGACCCCGTCACAGGCCGACGGCCCCCCCCCCCCCCCCCAAGCATGCTCGCATTGTGGAGACGACCTCGACCAGCAGCCTGGGATCTCATATCCCCAGTTTGAGATGAACGGAGCTGCCCGGCTCAGCTGCAGCAATCGGAGCTGTTGGTTGTTTCATTGTTGTATTTCTACACAACTGCCTCATTTTGCTTCACTGCTTTTTTAGCCCACATTTCAAAAAGAGAAAATTGCAGAAAAAAGAATTAGTAAATAATGAATGGAAAAAACCCCAAATATCATCCAAATTGATTCAAAAGAAACAAAAAAGTATGAAAAATAAAGGAATTAAAGAATACTTTTAAAAGCTGCTCCTGTCACTTATGACCAGTAATGTTTCTTGAATCGCTGTGTGACTCAAAAATTCCCTGTATTTGAGTGACGGATTGGAGAGCTGTAGAAACGATTGTGCGTTTCTACATTGGATTGGTGTGATCTTCAGCCTTCAGGCGGCTTGCTTCCACGATGGATTTTTCTCAGTAGTTCTGCAAAAAGTCGAAACAACCACAAAGACGAAGCTCGTCTCTTTCCTGAAACTGGTACAATATGGAATGAGTGAACAGGTCGCCGAGCCGGAGAACAGATGCAAAGTTTGTAGCCACTCGATGCTGCTTAGAAAACACTTTCATACTCCAAACAAACAGCGGCTCTTCTGCGCTGTCTGGAGTTTTTGAGGCTCTGATCAAGCAGAAAGGAGCACAAAACATCTGTGTGTGTGTGTGTGTGTGTGTGTTTGGTTTCAGAGCCAATGACCAGAGGACACACAGCCAGGGAGTTTGTGTGCGCACTTCAAAAGAAGAGTGTGAGTGTGAGTGTGTGTGTGTGTGCGCGCGCGTGTATGCGTGCATGTAAGATAATGATGTCTAAATGTCTCTGCTGCTACTGAGCCTCAGTGTCCTGCTGAGACGAGAGCCAGGTGCTGATGGGAGGCAGAGAGAAATCAAGCAGCAAATCAATAAGCTCCTGATTGGAGGTGATTACACTTCTGCTTCCTTTTCTTCATGTGTTCGTCGGAGTGTGGGAGTGTGATCTTTTTGTCATCGTGATCTCCAGTCTCCAGTCTGGGCCCCTCGCAATTGGTCCAATCGCACATACGAACAAACTGTTGTGTTGCCATCGCTTCGCTCGAGATAACGTTGACTCGCAATTTCCCAACATTTCCTCAAACATAACCTGGAGCTTGAACCCAATCCTCATTGCTGACATTTCATCATTCAAACTCTTGCATTTTTTGCTCCAAGAAGCAAGATGGGACCCATTTGCAAGACTGCAAACTCCATTGTTATGCTTATATACTCCACTTCATTTGCAGTCTCAACCTGAAAGCGTTCCAACAGTTTTAATCACCTTCCGACTTAAGATTAAAAACAGGCTTGGACCTCTGAAGCACCCTTTTTAGAGACTGATGCTGAAACAACAACAATGTGCTCCAACCAGCTCAAAAACTCACACTTGACTCTTTTACTTCAAGCAAACGCAACACTCGACTGGCCACCTATAGAAAAAGACCCCTTTCGATCCGTAACTCCGTCGTCGTGTTTGGGAGGTTTGTGGGAGGTTTCACTTGTTTCTGTTGGTTTGTTGAACTCTTACAGGAAATCGCAACATTGTTTTTCTTTGGGCAACTATACCAGCAATACAAGTTGGTCCTTATATATCGTTCATCAGTGTCAGTTTCAGCGGCCTCCATCAAACCCTCTGGAACCAAACAGCCAATGAGTCCTAGAAGAAAATGGTGAGTTTTAGAGTAAACAGGTTGGTTTGTGTGGAGAGAAGACGGCATTTCTCTTGCCGTTGTCACGGATACTGTAATAAACACACAGCTGAAGTGATATGTGCTTAAAAAAGAAACTGGGGGATTGGTTTGAGAGAAGAAAATGAAAAGTCTGAGAGGAAATTGAGAATATTGTCTTTATTCCCTCCTTTGCCATTAACATAAATACCACGACTTCTGTGGGTGTCAGTTCATTCGTACTAACTTCAGGCTTGTGATTCTGTGCCATGACGATGTCTTGGTGTGTGATTACAGTCTGGAGACATCAGCTGTTTTTCGCTGGTTTCACTCACATTGGCCTGTGTTTTTGTGGCTGCAGCGAGGACAAATCCACCAAGGACACGAAGCGTGCACACGTCAGTGGCTGTGGATCGTGCACACATGGCTGCAGAGTAAACTGCACGAGCGGGACCGTTGCAATATTCTGCAGACATGAGGGAAGGCTGTTTTCCAAAGGAGTTGGCACGAGGCTGTTTCCAAAAAGGGTTGTTTTGCGGCTGTCACTGATGGACGTCTTTTCCCCTTGGTTTACTCGTCATCTCTCATCTTGCAAGTTCTTATGTACGGCTAAAAAACCTCTACTGTTATATGTTAAAACTCTAACTCGGGGGCGACCTTTCTGAATAGAACAAAAAAGGACCATTTGAACTCATCGGAGCAGAAAAAATGTTGCTCGGTGGACGAGTATCGATCGGAGTGAGATCTTTCTGCCTCTGACCTTATTGGCCTGTCCGAAGCCGGCGGATGGAGAGAGCAGACGGAGAGTGAGGAGCTTTGTTCCTTTCATTGACCTGCCCATAAAACAACTGTTGGCATTTTCCTGCTGTCTTCTCTCCTTTTTCGCAGTCCTCCTCTCGTCCGTTTCTCTCGCTCTCTGCTGGAGACGGGCTGAGACAGAGACAACGGAGTCAAATCAGGCAGTGATGGAGGGAAAGATGGAGTGAAGAGGTGAACAGACAGAAGGAGGAAGAGATAGGGAGAAAGCGCTCCATGTCTGTGATCGAGGTGTGAAGCTGATCCCTGCTTGGCCCACTTCCGTACCTCACTCTAGCTCTGCACCTCTTCATCCTTTTTCGCCTGTTTGTTTATGATTCCAGTATGCGGCGGCTCCCCGCTCATCACCCCCCCCCCCCCCCCCAACTTAGATTGCAAGTTAAAGAAACGAGTTTGGTGTTTAAATTTAGGCCCGAGCCTCCACGGCGGCGCCGCAGCTTCTTTTCCAGGATTTTCTCCACCTTTATCTCTCGTCCTGTCATCTGTTTCTCGGCAGGTAGTGATCCTGCCGCTGACATGTGCCCCTGCACCCCACAATTACTGTCACGTTGGGCAGAGAGAGCGCAGGGGAGGGCCAAACGATGATGCACAATTAGAATGTGATGTGATTTTATTAACAATGCCTCAGGTATCCCTGTGTTAATAATGTCCCCCATCGCTGAGGTTTGATACTTCTGCTGGATTTCCACCTTTCCTCCAGCCAAACACACCCTGACCGCTGTTTGCCCGCGTGCAAAAGTTTCTGCCGCCGTTCGGCTTTTCCCCCATGCCTATTTTGGAGGCGCCGCGCAGGCTTGCAAACGAGCAAACTGTGGCGCGCCAGGAAAACATAAACAACAAGCGGTTGCCTCCATTACAATAGCCACATTTAACAATGAGCGCGAGTGGGACAAACTAAGTGGTTTCGGGTGAAGAAATTGGTCATTTTCTCCAATTTCAGTGACATTCTGGAGGTGAAGCGGGCCTCTCATGTGAGTGCTCCGGCTGAAACTTTGTATTTGAACATGAATCATCCAAGGAAGAGGGTCAGCACGGACGAAGCTTTGCAGACTGTCTTGCAACTCCGGGCCGGACTTTCTCTCTGTTGCTCAGAATCATTTACACAACATTGATTCACTTGAATTTCAAACGCCTCTTCCAGAGTTATGATGGAACGCCCTCGTTGGGGCTCATAGAAAGGTCATTTTCTTGGGGTCAAGGACTTAAAATGAGCCATGACAACAGCCATCGACACTGTCAAGACAAACTAAAAGACGCACATACAAAAAAGGAAAAACATGCAGAAAAAGCCCACAGCATTCCTACGTCTGTGGCCGATTTCAATAAAAGCCTTTAAATACTGTACTTTGAATGTCTTCAGACCAATTCAAGCTGTATCAGGGGTTTCATAAACAGCAGTCCAAACTAGAACAATGAAAATCCTCAAAGACGGAAACATTTCCTCTAATAAACAGCGCGGCCACAGGCCGACTCCTCTTGCCGACTCCACTTGCCGCCGTACGGCCGGCGCGTGCGGCTCTCTGTGTTTACTGGAAGTGAAACGTCAACACACCTTCCTGCCTCCATCACGCCTCCCTTCTCCGCCTCCGTGTTTGACCTTGTTGCTGCAGCGCTGGCTGGGGGATGGGGTGGGGGTGGGGTGGGGTGGAGGCAGAGAAAAGAGGGTGATTGGGTTTGGCAGTCAAATCTCCCTCTGTTAACGAGCTGTCATCTGCAGGCTGGAGTTCCCACACATTTGATCGGACCCCCAGTTCATGTGTCAGTGACCCCCCCACCCCCAACACACAGCCCTCTTTAAGTCTGTTTGTTCCTGAAAATTTGGAGCAAACTGAAGGTTTTCCGTTCAGCAACTCCAGACGGATTTTGGCGTGGCTGCGGGACCTCTTCACGGCCCCCCCCACTCAAACACGCACGTCTGTCCCAGGGTCACAAGTTTGACCTTTTCACCTTCTTGGTCAGAGGTCTCGGCCAATCAAGAGTCAAAATGTGAACAGAAGGGGGTGATGGACTCCCTTGACTGTTCATTACAGCTCGCTCACACTTCTTTGAGTGCGAGTGGCGGTGCGCGCGCACGTGTGTGTGTGTGTGTGTGTGTGTGTGTGTCAGTAGGTTAAGAGCCTTCCTCCATTGGCACCATAGAGACAGACTGAATAGACTCTAATGATTGATTTTATCCTTTCACCCCGTCCCCGTGTGTCTTTCTCTAAACGTCAAGGCTGAAATTACAGTCATGAGTTGCAGGACATGTTTCAGACACACACACACACACACACACACACACACACACACACACACACACACACACACACACACACACACACACACACTCAACAAAGAACGATACACACTTTCAGCTCTTTTTAACCTGACTTCTTGTGAATATTGTCTTTGACATTGAAGATTTGCCTCTATATTCATAGTTCTCGGCGTCTCTCTCCTCCTCCGCTATCGATCGTGCATCAAGAGGACCGTGTACCGTCGGCTGCTTTCTACGCGTGTTCCTCTGTACAACCAGTTGTCATTCTTGCCGGGTGGTGATCTCCAGCTTTTATTTTCCAGGCTGAGGTCTATTAGTTCCCTATTTAAAATCCCAAAGGGGGGGAGGAGACCTCAGTGTGTGCAGCTATCAGCAGGGAGCACATCGGAGTCTCTGCAGGTCTGACGGTCGCTGATAAGAGCCACAAGATTAACACACACACACACACACGCACGCAGGCAGGCACGCACGCACGCACGCACGCACGCACGCACGCACGCACGCACGCACGCACGCACACACAGAGGCACGGGGGCTCGCGGTGGTAGTCCATTGTTGGGGGAACAACAGACGTCTGGGTACGAGCTGATAATCAAAGCAGATTTTTACAAAGCGTTTTCTAGAAAAGCGTGACAAACTGGAAAAGATCTACTTCAGCACGACCTGACGAACAACAGCCGAGAAACATCAGGAACCACCGCCGCAGAAAAAAGAAAACATAAAAGACTCGCTAGTTACCTGAAAACCTTTTATAAAAACTCTTTTTAAACATTGAGAGTGGTCTGCAAAGATTATCCAAGGCGCTGCTGTCACGGTGGAAGCTTTTCATAACTGTGTTTCAGGGATTCCTTTTGCTGCTGAAGTAAAAAAAAACCTTTCAGCAGACATTATATGAGAATTTGGTCAAAGATTATTTGGAAAAAATATTTAGAGACTGTGTAAATTGTCAGTTCTGGTGCTTTATTGACTCCGGGGTTCTCGGCGAGGCTTCAGCGCAAAGACCAAAAGTCCTTCACACGCCACCAGACCGGGATGACACATTTACATGGAGCAAAAGGTCAAAGCGACTTTGCCGGCTATTGCAAAGACTCTTTAAGATTAAGACTCTAAAGATTCAGTTAACTGGTCCGTACGCTGCCTGCAGCACAGCCTCCCATTAACTGAATGACCTAAGCTGACTTAACCGAGACTTCCACTGAAGTTGAATGAGTCTGCTCTAAAAAGACCCCAACCCTAAAAAAGTGCCCCACTCTAAAACCATTAAAGCATGTCTTCCTAGAACTTCCTCATCATTTAGACCCCATTTATCCACTTATCCCCTCTTCTGTTGTCTGCAGTCCTTCAGAGTCCGTCCGCCGCTCTGCCAGGCTTCATTTTCCTAATTTATCCTCCTCTGACACCAACCCCGTCTCCTTCTAACCCCCCCCCCCTTTTTTTTACCCCCCTTCAGTGCTGTCCTGGGCCCCTTGTGTGGTGAAAATCCTTTGTTCCCCTTGTGTCCTATAACACACACACACACACACACACACACACACACACACACACGCATGCACTCACGCACACACACACACACACACCCATACACACGAACACAGATGGAGAGAGTCTATTTAAGCAGCCTCGTCCTCCATCAAACAGCGAGAGCCTTTTGTTGTCCGTTTGTCTGACAAAATGGGAAAGTGAGCGCGATCCCAGTTGAAATCAACCGCTACATTTATTACACCTAATGAACAGTTCTCCAAAGTAATTGTCAGAAAAATGGTTTTAGAAAGAGAAGAAAGAATTATTTATTTTTTCCTCGCCGTCCCTGGCTGTAGACATTGATTTAAAAGTGCTAATGATAAAAAGAAGAGAGATAAAAAGGTTCCTTTTTGATTTAATATTCATATCAAACGCCTTCAAATCCTTATCAGCGATGCGGTCGTTGTGAAAGACGGTCAGCGGGGCCGGTGTGGTTTCTGGTGATTGCACATATAACTCCTGGCTTTCATCTCTGTGTCTGAGCGGAGGAACCGAGATATGATGCCACTCTCCCCGCTCGCAGTGGATGCAGCATAACTCAATGGAATAACTGCGCAGCTCTGCAACTCTGTGACACGGAGACTCAGCAGTATCCCTCAGAAGGCGCTCGCGCTGGGCAGAGACTCGCCGGAACGAGCGGGAGAGTGAACGGGACGGGTCACCCAAATGAGAGCCCAACTCCCAGGCGATATTGCGTCCTGATCCGATTTACCATCTTAGCTGACCAGGAGGGTTCCTGCGCAATATTCCGGCCTCCATATCTCAAATAAGATCAAAATTCCGTCAAAATGAATCGACGTTGACGACAGCAGCACACGATGCGGCTCTGTCGTCTGCGTCTCGGCCGTGTACGTGGGCGAGCCGCTTTTTCCAGCATTGTGCGTGACCCAAAATGATTTCTGTGTCTTCTCCTGCGAATCCTCCGCGTAGCATCGCGTTTAACGCTTGGAAACATGCCGTAATTACATAACGCCTCCGACAATCGACTCGTGAAGACGCTGCTCAACAACCTGATTTCTTTGGAATTTTTATTGTCATGCGGAATTTGTTCCTGCATCTGGATGGAGACGAGGCCAGGGTCAGAAGAGAACCAAGTCATGTGAGACAAGGTCTCCCCTCCTACCGTCCTGCTGGTGATGGCAGCCGTCTGAACAGCGATGCATCCTTCAATTTCAAACTTCATGCATCAAGCAAATGGTGCAAGTTATAGCTGCCATTGGTATGACAACAGAAAAAAGGGGTTTTAAAGGTCCCATGACATAGCTGTGTGAACTATTTCATGGAGTTGGTAAGCTGTATTTGTTAATCAAGAGCAGAAAAAAACATTTTTTTCACGGGGGAGGTTTGTCTTGGCAGGCCAGATTTCCCTCCTCAGTGAAAAGGCTCCGTGCGGTAATGATATGCGGCTCTACCTGGAGACCAAGTTGAGCTCATTTCTGATTGGCTACAACAGGCATCAATCAACTTGTTTACACACAGCGAGGACACACAACTCTCAACAGGCAATTTATTGGACCACGTTCTCGAAACCACACAACCGAGTAAACCTCGGTGTCACACACAAAAAAGGACTATCGTTAGAAATACGGACAGTACGGACATGCTCACTGTTGCTGGCGGTGTTTGTTTACTAACAGAGCAGTCAATCTGCGAGCATCATGGGCTCTTCAGACAGTGAATTCTGTTTATCAGACAAGACAGCATTTACAAAATAAATAAACTTACGGGTGGGGAGGATGTGGCTGTCTCCTTCAGTGTCGGTATCGCATTGTTCTTTAAAATCAGTTGAGAATCAATGAGAATCTGTTTTTGGATTGGACTGTTTCTGAACAAAGAGAGAAAGCTGACCAACCATGAACAGGAACTTTGACGCTCACTTTGACCTTCACATGGCCTCATCGGTGCCCAAAGGGTCATATTACACCCCTAAAAGCCCAGAAGAGTGAATTTTGATGTCATGGCACCTTTTGAGGATCTGTCTGATGGTTTTCGCCTGACTGTGGCGCTGTCGTCCACAGCGGACGCGTTATCTTGAGGTCTGGCTTGACGCCGTCAGCTGTCAGCCCGCCTCCAGCTCATCAGCTGCAGGACTCAGATTGGATCTTCTTGTTGACGGCGCTTCATGAAAGCAGAGAGGGATGCTCCCAATTAACATTCAAGGAAGTGTGTGAGCTGCTGATATGACCTGACCCGATTTGAACATTTAGTCTGTGATCACGGAGCTCCGCGGAGGCTCGACAAACACACAGCTTCCTTTGTAGGATGCACGGCGTTTGGACTGAAACTCTGTGGCAACATCTCATTTTCTGATCTGTAATTCTTCACTCAGCTCGCATACAAATGACCTCTGCTGTGTCCGGACTGGAAACGGACGGAAAAGGCCTCTTTTGGTGTTGACACTCCCGTGGTGCAACAGTTTAATTTGTCCAGACTCTTCATTCAGGACTTCAAGAGTCACCTGAGAATCCACGCTGAAACGCAGGTGGGCCTCAGCTCTCTTTGGATGGCAGCATTCATCGCAGTTGCAGAGTATCCGTAACTACGGCCATTTTTTAGTCACAGTACATCAAAAAACATCGCATTTTTCATGAACGATGATGAAAGTTTGGAGGAAGAAGATGAAGGTAAAAGACTCACGCGGCGTAACATGAACTTCCTGTTCTCACAAGACAAACATCACTCTGAACTTCAAACCAGTGAAAACTTGGACCGACTTTTCGAAATGGAAAACTGAATAAAATGTGAAACAATGAAGTGTCCAAATGTTTCTGAAGAAAGGTTTGGAAGCGTCGCTCCTCCTTGAAGGTCTACGAACTTTTTCCATCCTTTTTGTCTCCCCTGAGCTGAGCTGTGTTATTTTGTGCTTTTCTGTGAGAAATAAGTCCAGTCAGTTTTTACAAACACCCCTGCAGAGCTAATTGACCTTTCCAGCCACAATCACAATAAAAGCGTCTTGCATTCAAACACAACAGGCTCATCGTTTATTGTTCAAAGAGCCGTCAACCTTGTCCAACTGTCCACTTAGTTTAACTTTCTACCTTCAAAACACACACGATCGAGAAGGAGAGACGAGCTCGTCGCGTCAAAACAAGAGGTGCTCCTTTTTACGACTGCGCCCCTCGACGTGTGTGTTTTCTCTCTGACGGTACACAAATACATCTACGACTCACACACTTATTGGAGTTGGAGAAGAGTAATTAAAGTAAAAATGTGGAGGGAAACGAAGCTGAAAAACAGTACAAAGCCAGACATGTGCCCACAGTGTTTCATTAGGCAATGCCACCATTGCAAACATGCTGTTGCTCTCACACAAACACAACAACAGCTTAACAAGATAGCGCAGGAGGTTTAACAAGCAGGTTACTTCCCTGCCTCTCGGGCTGATAAAAATGTTTGTTTCCATGGCAACAAAGCATTGTTACTTTACAATCCACTCTCAACTGTCACCCCTTCAACTTTTTCCTCCGTCTCGCGTCTCCTCTGTTCCTTCCATCGCAGCATCGCTCGCGTTTCTTCTCCCCCTGTGTTTATCCTTTTATCTTGACCTGCATCTCTGCCTCTTCCTCCTCATCCTCCTCCTCCTCGACTTTCTTCTCTCTTCCTCTCTTTTTCTTTCTCCCCCCATTGCTACTCCTCCCTTCATTATAGAGCTAAGAGGATTTGGTGTGTGCGTGCGTGCGTGTGTGCGCGCGCGCGTGTGTATGTGTGTGTGTTTGTGTGTGTTTGTGTGTGTGTGTGTGTGTGTGTGTGTGTGTGTGTGTGTGTGTGTGTGTGCGTAGACCCAATTAACCCCATGAATGTTGTCTCTGTTTGGAGCTGTTGCACAAAATGGGAGACATTTTAAGTAACTGGCTTTAGGGTTTCGTGTTTGCTGGCGAAGGTGTGTGTGTGTGTGTGTGTGTGTGTGTGTTACTAGTTTGAAGGTGACCACGTGGAAGCAGCGTGATCTGCAAGATGTTTTTGAACAGATGAAGATTGAAGGATCAGTTTTTGAAGAGAATGGGACGATCGTTAACTCGTTAATGACCTTTTTCTTCAGGCTCATTTCGAAACTTCAAAACTTTGTCACTTTGTCAAACTGTCACAATTTGATGAGGAAGCTGAACACGGGCCAATAAATAATCAGTTCTATCTCTGTAAATGAACCATGAGCAATTGATCACATCGTTGAATAATGAAACGATTGTCTCATTTGGTCCACGTCTCACGCTGAACGAGGGCTCGTTGGCCAGATTCGGGCCTCGCAGAAGCCATAACTCGTCCCCATGCGAGCCAGATCCTTGTGTGTGCTCTGCCGTGGGCCAGAATCACTGTTTAGCAGATGGGCCACTTCAGGGCCACATCCAGATCAAACACCGCTGAGCGAATCACTGCATTCTGGCCAAAGAGATGCGCACATTTAATTTGCAATATTCCGTTTATATTTGCTCTTTTAAATGCAGGCAGGCCACTTCAGGCTCGCAATTATTTCATCGTGGTAGAAGGAGGGCAAGCAGGATCCCTTTATCTCTTGAAGAGCCTCACATCTGGCCGAAAACGGAGGTTTGTTTGTTCTGGACGGTGAGATTAGAGGCCACATGAGGGACTGCAGGTGAAGTCTGGAAGAAATAACCGAGCATCGATTTGGATCGAGGGAGGACGGCGACGTGAATTTCGGCAACAGACGAGACAACTTTGCACTGAAGCGTTTGCCTTCTTAAAACACACACGTTGCTAAATGTTGTGTGATATATTTCACTGAGCAACATGGAAACAGTGACGCGATGCTTGTGATGTTAAAATGCTCCATGAATTTGTGCAAAACTGCAAAATCAGATCCAACTTTAATATCACTTTGTTGTTAAAAGTCTTCATCCAATGTGTGCAAATGTTTTCACTTTGTCCACTTTTCTTCAGACTTTCAGAAGCATTTTCTATGATCTCAGTACACCTCAGGACCAGCGAGTGACACACATGCACGCACGCACGCACGCACGCACGCACGCACGCACGCACGCACGCACGCACGCACGCACGCACGCAC
>JASSRZ010000054.1:10776865-10795980 GCA_032164315.1 Malacoctenus gilli | reverse complement strand
CGCACGCACGCACGCACGCACGCACGCACGCACGCACGCACGCACGCACGCACGCACGCACGCACGCACGCACGCCTACTGTACAAGGTTGGAGCTGTAAAGTCACATCAGCATGCGGGGACATGCTGCACGTGTGTTGCCTGTAAAGCACTTTGGGACATGTTCTCTGATCCATGACAGAGTGAAGGGCTGAGTGGGAGAACGGGAGGAGAGAACAGGAAAAAGAGCTGCAGACAAAGAGAGCTTATAAGTGGGAGACTGACTGCCATGAGAAAAAAGGGAAGACAAAAAAAATCCAGCCCCATAAAGCTTGGTGATTGATGCAGCCGTGCTGTAAATTAAATTTGATGTGGCCAAAGTGTATCAGACGAGAGCCTCCTTCTGAAATGAATGCACGAGCCTCACACAACCACAAAGGCCAAAAGGACATTTTTGGTTTGGTCGCAACACTTCAAGCTTTGATAGCAATCGATTGTGGACCTCTGTATGAAGCTTGCATGTTCCCTCAGCAAGAATGCGTGGTTTACTCAAATTAATCGGTGACTCTCGAAATGCACGCCGATGTGTGTGTGTGCGTGTGTGTGTGCGTTTCTGAATCGACCCTTATGACAGGCCGGCGCCCTGTCGAGAATGTAGAGGCGGAAATGATAGGCACCGTCCGGGGTGGACGCCGTCTCTCACCTCGAGTCTGCTGGAACCGGCTTTATATTCTGCTGCTCAGCGTCTACGGTGGCCTGTCCTTCCATAAACTAGCGGCTTGATCCTCAATCTCATGCTGCCACGTGCTGAAGTGTCCTTGGGCAAGGCACTGAACCCCAACTCGCCTCAATTGATGTGTGGAGACCGTGCTTGGTCGCCGTCACAAGCTGTCACGTGTGAACGTGATGGATCGTCAAGCTGCAACATGTGCTACACAAGTCTGTGTGAAAGGGCTCTGTGCAGGTTTTGTGTACAAAAATGTACTTTTTTTGGGCTCGTGAAAAAGAATTTGACACATATTGAATAACATGATCCAAAAAATTTGTATCAAATAGTTTTCAGCTCTTTAAATTTTCACGTTCAAGATAAAGTGCCAAGAATTTATGAACTTCGAGTCTATCATTGATAACGCATGCCTAATATGAGGGGATTTGCAAGTGTTTTTTCGTAGTAGATTTCCTTAAAATATAGTTTGACAAACACTGGTTTAAGTTGCACAAAGAGATTTGTGAATGAATAGAATTTGAACAAGTCATGCTGCTTGTTTGGATGCAACGTGAGATGCGAGCGGGAAAGAAGGCAACACTGGTTCCAAATGGCTTATGATTAAATCTGGATCTGACTATGTGCAGCAATAACTAGGCCATAACACGGCCGAATGTGATTGCCAGTCGTAAACTGTTAATTATTGGATCTTGCGCTGTGTGGTGGAATATTTTATTAGCTGATGCTATGAATTAATCTGGCTGCTCAAGTTTCCCTTCCTTGTCTCTTTATGTCTGTGTCGGTGATGCAATTTATTTAATCAGAGTCAGACAGTGCATACTGTGATCGCGGCGAATGTTACTTTTCTCGAGAGAATTACCATTGATTTTTCACGCAATTTCCAAAACTCTCCGTGGAGGCTGTTAATTAAAGATCTGGCGCTCTTCCAGGGTGACAAACCACGGGGACAAGATCATCGCAGTCAATTAAAGAACGCTGGTGAAACGGGCGGCGCTGAGCTGATCCCGCCTGCAAAGCCAATAAATGAATTCAAATAAAAGTCACGTTGTGGCGGTTCACTCGAAAGGCACACAGAGTGACACTGAGGTTGTGCGAGTGTGTGTCAACGTGGGAATTCAAATGTTAAAAAAAAACAGCAGAGAGACAGAGACCCCCGGAGCAGCTGTTGTCCCCAGCGGTCCCAATGTTTAACACACACTGACACATCAATGCGGGCTGCGACTGACTCTTACTTTTGACCTCCAGTCTCTTTCTGCTGTAAGCCAAAGATCATAGAAAAAAACATGCATTTGAATGGTGAAAAAACCAAAAGGTTTGTTTTTAAAGAACATGCAACACATTTAAAAATCACAGGCCACTTTTGGAGAAACCTTTAACAAACAGATGTGAAGCTTTGGAGGAAATTCACGTGATGCGATCTCACCGTTTAGAGCTAAAATGAGGGTCGCAACACTTCTCAGACTGCTTGGTGCAGAAATTCAACCCACCACTCGGCACATCTGCTCTCAACCCAATTCAGGCTCATGCTGCAGCTCATTAGACGTCCCCCAGGGACTGTCCTTAAACACATGATTTCCAGGGACCTCGCTGGCTCCCCGTTACCCCCCAAACACTTTCTACCAGATGTCTTTTCCTACTGTATAAATATTTCCTTCTCCTTCTCCCACATCTCAGCCTCGGCTTCTCTTTAGCCCTCGCCCTACTGCCTCACCCCCTCTTATCTGGTCGCCTCCCAGGAGATCACCCGGACAGATGTGCAGCCTCGTCCTCCCAACGCACACAGAAACACAGTCCTGACCTCATTTCTCCAAGGTGGCCCTGCTTAATAGTGGCTCTGAAAAGACATCTGTACAGTACGAACAAAGAGAAGAAAAACAAAGGAACAAATATCGCCGTTTTCTCATTTTGAAATGCGCCAACTAGCATTTTTATAAGTACACTATTTTTGACTGAGAAAAAAGGCAACAACAACAAATCACTTCTTATTTTGAAGGGCTATCTTGATAGAAATCTTAGGAGTGGAAACGAACGTACTCATATCAACACCTGATGAATCTTCTGGCTACTACTGACGGAGTGTGAGCAGAACAGTCACCAAGGATGATCAATTCCACCGTTTTGCATCTTGAAACAAGTGAGACACCAACAGCTTTAGGAGAGGCAGTAAAAAAAGAAACTGGAGTTACTACATCTCCATGAACGTCGTCAGAAAAACAAACTGTCGCAACATTTAAAGCACTTTGTCATTTATTCAACTTTCTACCTCACAAAATAAAACAACTGCATTCATTAGTGAAACATGATTCAGCAGAAGAAGAAGGTGCCAAGAAAATAAGTTGAGGGACACATTCTTTACCAGACATGAAACATCAGCAGTTTGGCTATGAAGCCTTTAAAAGCATGACAAAAACTCATGAACGTAGCAGATGGAATTCTAGAGCAATTTCATTCTCGTTTCGTCCAGAACTTTCTAAAATAAGTATTTGGAGTGGTTTAGTTTTGGCCATAATGGCTGATCATGAATCAACCTTAAAGTACTTGCAGGAGAAAATGGGACCAAAAAGCTGAAAACTCTGAAAAAACAAGAAGAAATGAGGCACAAACATAAACTAATAAATAAGTGAGACATATTCAAACAACATTCATCAATACATTTACTCTTCACATGAGCATGAAATTAAACAGCATTGGTTTCAAATTAGTTTCCTTTGTTAGGAAAATGCTTCAATCTGCCATTAAATAACTTTGAGTCCATCGCCTTGGTTTACGTCCTGATTGGTTGCACTCAGACTGGGCAACGGGCCTCCATTGCTCCTTCTAAACGGGTGTCAGCCTGAGACGAGTGCAGGTGCTCATTTACAGGTTGTTGGAGGCAAGAGAGACTGTGAGTGAATTAGAAGTAAAAAAAATAAATGCGAGGGGGGGAGAAAGTGTCAAGCGAGCCAAGAGCCAGAGGCAGGAATTAAATCCTCATTAGGATCTGGCACCAACATGGCCATCTCCTCCAAGGTGTGTGTATGAGCAGTGTGTGTCTTCGCTTGCATGGCGAAATGACAGCTACAAGGATGGACAGATAATCGGTCAAGTAGTTTCTTAAATTGATGTTGGAAAGCCAAAAGTGTATGTAAGCCAATACAAGTTATGCACTTAAAACTGTTATCTGTCAATCAAGCATTTACTACAGAAAACAATGAGCAAGATGTTTTGGTTTCGACTTTCTAAGAATACAAAATCCTTCCCAACCAGGAGAACTGGATCTCTTCAGAGAAATGTTATGTTTCCCAAATTGTCAAACAAACCAGCTTCTGTGTTTCATCATAAAATCACTTAAATAAAATATAGTTCCTCACTAACTGTTTTTGTTTGAATTTTTTTATTGATTTTAAGACCAAATTGACAAAACTGAATAAATAGCGCAGGAAATTTGGCTGGACAGTTAAACTGCTGGTATAATCCTGAGACAACAGAAGCTCTGAAACATGAAATAGCAAAAATATAAACTCCCAAAAAAAAAAGAAACTGGCCTTTTACTTAAGCTCTGGTTTCTCATTCAAATCTGCACAACATGTAATTACATCAGATTAACATGTGTGCAGCAGGTACATGCATGTAGAGGTGATTCATCAGCACAGGTTACTGACTGACTTCATGTCTAAATCCCATCCGGCTGCAAAGACCAGCCGACGAGTTACAGGCCATTAATTGATTGATCGAATGTCTACTAACATGACAAATGATCTCTAATCAAAAGCTGGCATTTGGTGATGAATGCTCGCTGCCCTGAGGCTCCAGACGTGCCTTCCAACACGTGTGGAATCGTGGACGACACACACGCTGTGTGTACGGCCGATTCCCACAAGCTGCAGAGCGACAGGACTCAACAGGGTGGACTGTGGAACGAGCGAGCCGTGCGAACATGTGACACATTTCTATCTGATGACAGAGGAAGGAGGGCGGTGGGCGGGGGTGTTGCGACTCCACTGAAGTTGTGTTAACAGAAGCAGCAGCTTAACTACATGTTAGTAAAAGCTGATAAATATTTCAGGACGCGAGGCAACGCGCTGAGCGTGCTCTGCTGTTTGGAGAACGCCCTCCCTCCTACATATGTGTGCGTATACCTCAGGTGGACACAGCCTGTATTATTAATATTCACTTTTCTGTTATGAAACTCCGTGATTATGTTTGGTCCAACATCCACAGTGTGCGTGACACAGTGGAGGGAGATGCAGCTTTTGCCATTATTCATAGATTAAAAAACATGATACGCTATTGCTCCCCCCCCCCCCCACACACACACACACACACACAAATAAAACACACAATAAAACCTGAAATGTTGCAAGACAAGACAGGAATTTAGGTTTTTGTAAAATGAGAAAGAAAAATGTGATGCTGAGAAGTCAACGTACTGTAGCGCTGTTGACGGCTGTTCAGGGTGGATGTTGGCACAAACCTGATAAATATTTCACGAGTGCAAAAGTACTGGTGTCTCCTCCATATTCATTCAGCAGCGGTGGGCTCCCATCAGCTAAAAAACTGCTTGAGAAAATATAAAAAATACATATTTAAAAAATATGGATCTCAATACCTCCTGCAAAATGCATCTGCAAACTCCCCACTGGTTGCACCAAGTGCTGCACGCGTACAGTGTGTGTACTTTTTGGTACCCTCACTTTGTGTGTCAGGCTGTACTGTAACTGGAACTCACCGACACCTGGAGTGAAGCAATTAATTGCAGGCTCACAGGCAAACTGGCCCCTCCCGCCTTTTCACTCCCCGCTCTTCCTGTTCACTCATAACTGGAAGCTTTCAGCAGAAAAACTTCGCTCTTCAATAATTTGCATTCATATGTCATCGCGCTGGCTACGGGCACTTTTGGCTCTCAGATATGGCTGCTGATCCGCCGAGCACACGGAAACACTTTCAAGCGAAACGCGAGAAAGAAGCGCGACAGTTTAAAAGCGAGAGATCGAAAACGTCGTCGGAAAGAAGGAAAACAAAGATGCATGTAAAGTGGGACGATAACGCAAGTCTGAATCCCATCATGTCTCACAGGCATGGACTGTGGTATTGACCCTTTGGGCAAAGATATGAGCTGACCCATAGCCCCCCCCAAACCCCCACCACCATAAAGGAGCATTCAAGATGATTAGAATAAGAAAACGACTGCGTTTAATTCATCGTTTCACGTGAATTTAAGCTTTTCTTTTTCTCATCTTTGGCTATTTTGTTCGTCTCTGTTGATCTTTTGGATCCTCTGACTTGTTTTGGCTTGTTTTTGTTGTTTGAAGCACTTAACAAACAACTACTTTGGAGTTTGCTGTGACTGTAAAAAGCATGTACAGTTGCTCACACAAATCCTGAGGCTGACAAACAGTTTCCATTCGTTCCTCTTCTGTGGTTGAGGAACAACACCCTGGTTGGCACCAAGACGACTCCTTTGCCCACCATCTCCACCGGTGGCATCAGCGTTGGGTTTTGGCGTCTTCGTATTTGCACGGTTGTGAGAACAGATGTGCGTCTGCCGTCACCGGGTGTCAGCGGGTCTGCCGAACAGTCTGTATCCCCTCCCCCCCGACCCCCCGTCTCCATTTCAGAACAGTTGCAGTAACACCTCGGGCCCCCACTCCATGGCGGTATGAGCCACGGCGAACACGGCCGCCCCGAGTGTCGCCGACAGGCCCCACACTGCCATCTTAACCATCCTGTTGCCTTTCCCACACAGCTGCCCGCGGTGGCCGGGCAAAGCTGCTTCCAGGCCTGCGCGCTGAGAGGCTACGAGAAGAGAACAAGGGGGAGGGGTCAGAGTGTCAGGAGCACACACACGGGGAGGGTCAAGTGGAGTCAGAATGAAGAACTGAACCAAAGGAGGACGAGTCTGTCCTGCTCAGTCCAACCGAAGACACAAACAAGGAGAGTTCAAACACGAGGAGCAGAGGGAAGGAGAGCGAACACGTCACCCGCCAGTCAGTGCAAAATCATCCACACAGCTTCACAAGACGCGCTCAACAGCTTTCAGCAGGACGTTTTCTCGAAATATTTCTACTCTATTCAATTAGAATATTTATTTGATCATATTGAATTTATCTAAAAGCATCAGGCTGCGTCAGCATGACAACTTGTCTATCAAGATAATCATGCTCAGGACCAAATCACCGGAAAAACCCTGAAGTGAATGCAGCCGAATTATTGGACTGACACCTCGGGACCTGCAAACTTGACCATGAAGTTGAACACAAATAATGCTCCAAGCAAGAAACAAAGCATTGCGCCTTCGTGATGGTTCACTGCATGGCTGCATTCACATAGCCATGTAGTTTAGGAATTTATGTGCGTCTGGTTTGAGGGTGTATTTTGGATCGTTTCATGATGCATGTGTAAAAGGCATTTTGTTTGCATCTGTGAAGAAACACAATCAGTTGATCAACCATCAAACAAGCGACGAAGTAGGCGTGAACGTCAGCTCATTGTTGCACTCTGTGCTTCAAAGGTTCAGGCTTTGTTTGGTGATCACACCAAGAATCAGCAGTGTGCACCTGGAACTCACTTCTTATTGACCCACCGCACAGCGCGCGTCACTCTCGCTGCACCAAGACGAGAAGTGGGTGTTAAGGTGCTCTTTAATAAGTCAGCCTGATAACAGCTGACAGCTTGAACAGACTCTGTAATGCTGAATATCACCCTTACATGAAACACATGCGTGCACTGCTTTGTGTCTGCCTGTGAGCTACTTCGTTCGGCTCCTAATTGAATTTTGATGAAGCTGCGGGGAATTCCAGTGCGTCGGTTTTAATATCGCACTGTTTGGTCAGACGGGAATGCCACAGCATACCTTTGATTGCCTGTACATCACAGACAATATGTCAGACGCTGTTGATCAGATTTTCACAAAAACCTCCGGGAATAAAGCTTCTCTTTGTTCTGTTCCGGCATATTTAAATTCGCCCTTGATTGGTCTGATGGGGGTGCTACAACATTTGTTTACTCGTTATTGATTGGCCCAAAGGGGGGGCAGCGTTTGTGGGGATAACACATTTACAGTTGCCTTGTTTTGAAGAATTGTGTTTCCATGTGGAGTATTGAAGAATGAAGCAGCAGTGGATCTATCAACCCATTGTTGTCTGTGCAGAAATGTTGTTTTTGTCTCTTCATTCTTTCAAGAAGAACTTTCGCCAACTTCAACAGGGAGAAAAACAACATTCTACTTCTTTTAAACCATCTAGAATTGCGCCTGTAAAGTCCGTGAGAGCGGAGCGTTCCTTCAGAGTTGGCAATTACATGACGGTGACTGTTCCTACCGTGTCGGGAGGTGGAGGAGCTCCGATCCTTGGTGAGGCGTCGGAGGACAGAGTCGGGCCTCTGGTGAAGGGTGGAGCGCTGGAACGCCTGGAAGGTGCTGATGGACAGACTGAGGAAAGGAAAACAAAAAGAAGAAGGACGAGCGGGGAGATTTAGTGAGCGCAGTCGAGTCTGAAGTAAGGCATGAACATCTGGAGTGACACGAGAAGACGGACTGACGGATAAAGTGATGGATGGAGACAGGTGTGGCAGCAAGAGGGAGCCAATCTCAGAGAAGTGCTAACTCAGTAGCTCTTGTGTATAGGAAGCTACAAGAGGAATGTATCGGAGGACATCAGTATCTTTCAGCGTGTCAGTCAAGGCCTTGTGTCGCCTTCTGCCCTAAACAATGACTGCAAGCCACACTGAAGGACACTGACAGGCAGGGAGAGACGGATCGCTGTGGATACAGAGCGAGAGAGCGAGAGAGAGTGAGAGCGAGAGAGAGCGAGAGAGAGGGAGAGACAGAGACAGAGAGACAAAGAGAGACAAAGAAAGAGAGAGACAGAGAGGGAGAGAGTGCTTAGGCCTCTCATGTTGCCTCTTCAATACGAAGAAATGGTGAGGAAGGTCACACAGATGGTCATGCACCAAGCATGTTTGGAAGACTGCGTGCTTTGAGAGTGTCCCCTCTTGCTTACTGAAGGAATAACTTGCCAATTTATAAGCTCCATCTCCAAAACAAACCAATATACCGGCTCTGACAACAAAGACGTGGCGATGTCCAGTGCTGCTGAGCTGGACAACACCACACTGGTGTCTTTCAGCAATTTGCGCCTTTCTATGATGCCACCAAAAACCAAGATATTAGGAACGGCTCTCACACAGCTGATAAAGAGACAGGCGAGTGTGTGCCACCTCTGAGCAGTTCGATACCTAAACAACTCTAAACTGTATCCCGTCTTTGCTCTATTCATCAAGTGATAATCCCTAATCAAACGTTTGAATTCCTTGTGTTGTCTCCTCACCTCTTACGTGATTGCAGTGCTGCCCTCTTGGCCAGTAAGGAAGGAGGATACTGGTCAAACAGGTCCTGGGCCCAGCCAATCAGCAGTTCGTATGGGAGGTCATCTGGGATGCGAGAGAGGAGGTGGTGGACCATGGCCATGTCACACTCGGTCCGCTTCACCTCCTCCTCTCTGTGCAACACAATCTGAGGGGGGGGGGGGGGTTAAACAGTTTGAACCCTGAAGCACTTCACTGCGGACATGAATTAGACTCTACATATTGCACCAGAGCCGTTTTCAGTGGCACTGACTGGGAGTGCGCAGCAGCCAATGAAGAGCTAAACCCCCTGCTGTGTGTAGTGCTCAGCCTTGAAGGAAACATGAACTACATTCTGCTTTGTTGTTTCACACACTTCAAACAGAACTCTCCCTCTGCCCAGCCCCCACCCCCCTCCACACACACGCACACGCACATGCACAACATCACCATCCACAGCAAACAAGCCAGAATTTGCACAGTTGTTCCCACTAATCAAAATGCACAAATCCTTCGGTAAAGGCCACAGCACAGTAAAAAGCCTCCTCACACACAAACAAACGCCTGGAAAATCAAGAGGCTTGTACTCAAGCAAAATAAATCGTTTGCTCACATGCACACTTGTACGAGCAACACAGCTCCTGGTGATGCACACATGCAGTCATTGTTGTGAGCGACCAGCAAGAAGAAAACAAGAAAGTCCAAATGCTGAATGAGCCCATCACACCGATCCTTTCTGTGTCATTGTTTTTTCTCATGATGGGCCACTCCTCCTGCTTCTATTTTTACCCAGTAATCCTCCCATAATGGAATCAGGCGTCTCTCCCCCTTTGTCTTTTTCTTCTGTCCAGGAGATCTTTCATGAGCGAGTCGTGTGACCTTATGATACTTGGCAACCTTGCGTCTTTGTTTCACTTGCTTTGTGAGATGCAAATAGGACACAACACTCGCGGGTCCGGCTGACGTCATGGGCACGGGGACGTTTTCACACGGCAGCTTCTGCGCATTTCTGACGGTCGTGGCGTAGTTTTAGGCCCGAATTCACAGTTAGGTGAGATTTTAAATGCCTGTTTGTATTGGTTGCTTTGTACTGGCAGCATCACCGCAACGTGAAGGTTTCCTACTGGCTGTGGGAATTTCTTACCGTAGCAGCGAGGTAGATGGGCATCAGTGGATGTGAGGCCAGAAAGAAGTCGTAGAGTCTGAGTGTGTGTTTGAAGTCAGACAGGACGTGCCCGTACCATGTGATGAGCCAGGAGAGCGCAAAGATGGTCCCAACCTCCGCTCTGAAAAAAAGAGTGAAACGGGCCAGCAGAAGTAAGACAAAAAGATCTGAAAACTGAACTGAAAATGCTTGAAAATATAAACAGAGAGAAGATGTGATCTGAGGTCGGATGAGCGCAATCTGAAGATCAACTCAAGTATTGAACTGAATGAAATGCTGCTGAGCCTGTTGCCATCAGGGAAGAGTTCCCCCTCCCTAAAACGCAGCGCCGCAAGGACCATTTTCTTGCACCACAAAGAAAAAGACTTTTGCACAAGATTGAACATTTTGCACTCAGTTGAACACATTCAAGACTTGCACCCCTTGTTGCTGGTGTGTCTGTATGAAAGTGTGTCGTTTTGCGTGTTTCTCTTGTATCCAAAGCACCTCTCAGTGGCAACTCTTACATTGCCATCATGCACCAAAGTGTGAGGACAGTAAAGGCTTTGGGATACTGATTCTGAAGTGTGTGAAATGGCTTCAGACAATTCACAGTGAAACAAGACTCGAACTGAACTGACACACTTGGTTGAAAGTTGTAGGAAGCCAATAAAAGCATAACAATAAAGCTGATGACCAGCAAGAGCTCGAGGGGACCCCCCTCCCTCCCAAAACTTGTAGAGTTAAGAGTCGGCTGAAGGGACACTTTAGTGTTTGTTGCCTTTACTTGTGAACATAATTGCTGAAGGCATGAACATTAAAGATGCCACAGTTTATCAAGGATTCACCCATTTCCCGAGTGTTTGTTTCTTCACTTCCACACATACGTCCTGCTGCCTTTCATGAGGTGCTCAAGTGTATGATAAAAATAGGCAGCGAGTCTCAAATAAGTAAGAGAGGTTGTAAATAAATATTGGATACGAACATTAAGCTCAAAGAGGAACAAGTAGCAGAAGGAGAGAATGATGGACAGGAGGTGGGGGGGGCAAGGAGCAAAGAGCAGGGAGCGTGTCCGATGGGAAGCACTGACAAAAAAAATAAAATGAGTAAGAAAGAGAAAAAAAAAGCACAAGAAAGAGAAGGAAACGGCAAAAAGGAGTAAAGAACAATGAAAGAGGCAGAGATGAGAAGGCAAGCGAGGAAGAGGAAGCATGGACTTAAAGAGGCAATCCAAACTCTGAAGTGTGTTGTTTATCCTGTCGACTTTCTCCAAGTGCAATGTCTTGTTTTTGGTGTGTCTCTCTTCATGCAAGTAGACAGGTAGTTTGCATTTTTTGGACACTGCCAAGCACGCCATGAATTATGAACCGCCATCAACCATCTTAAAGACAGACACAATAACGCAAATCTACGTGGTCCGAAGAGAATTCACGGAGGGTTTTTTTTACTGCTCTGCACAAACTGCGGTAACTGACTGTGTCGTAGATTCAACAAACAGCAAATGGTGCTTAAATCACATTTGGCTGATTTAAATAAGAGGCTTGACTAATCAAGGTAAATGGGATGCACACCTTGGTGGAGCAGACAGGCCTCTAACACAGCTGTTGGACCATCTGATGCTCTCCCTCCCAAATGAGACTGCAACCCATGCATTTTTCAGTCATGCTTTAATTCAAGAAAACGCTCTCCTTTCTCTGGCTTGCTTGCTCCCTCTCTGTGGAGCCTCCAGGTAAAAGTCAACTCTGCGGTGCCCTCTAGTGGTTGCTACTTCCACCTGGTGAGGAAACCCCTGTCAACGTACCTGACCATAAAGCCATGCAGCTCCAAATCGACCTGCTCCAGTATCGGCATCAGGTAGTTCAGAATGTGTTTGGTGCTGTCCATGGTCGGATCCATGAAATCCCTGCAGACAAAGATTCAGTCCACAAGTGACCATCTCGTCGTTTTCGATGAGTAAATGGGAAAATATAGACGTTTGAGCGGGAACAACGAATGCAAGACCTGAGGTGAAAATTGGAGAGTTTGTCCAGCATGGCGATGGCCATTCGCTCGCCAACCACCAGCAGCAGAGTGACCGCCACATCATGGTAGCCCTGGTAGTAGTGAAGCTGAGAGTTACGCTTCAAAATCTCCAGAATGATGTCGATCAGCTGCTCCTGAAGGACTTCTCTCTGTGCCGCTGCCATACCTGCGAGGGTTTTGGAAAAACGAGAGAAAAAAGGCCCATTCGGACATCTGCACAGTGACCGCAGAAATAACAGTCTCTTTGTGTGCTCGTGCAAAAGAAAACTTGACACTATGATTCTGAGCATGACATGAGAGATATGTCAAGACAACATGCTACAGAAAACAGTCATTTGAATGTGGTAAGTCCCATTTTCCACAGTTCGCACGCACGCACACCTACCTACCTTTAGGGAACCGTTTCATGGACCTTCGGACGTCCAGGACCACTTGGTTGTAGTCCTTGTGGTTCTCCCTGACATCGCGGCCTAAAAACCAAAGAAATGTTGTTTTTATCAACAGCGAATGGTTTTTGTTGCAATTATGAAATGGAAAGAAGGCAAAAACTAACCAGGCTTCCGTGGCAGATCGTACACATTAATGTTCAGCAGCTTGGGCCACACTTTTCTCCTCAGTTCATCAGTGAGAAGCCCCCCTTTGCCCCCCGCTGCTCTCCTCAGGGTCTGGATGTCCACTGGATCACTGTCCATTCAAGCAAGAGTACAATGCTCAGTATAAGAAAAATAATAGTTTACGAGAAAAACGGAAAGGTCAAAAATGTATATATTTTTCTTCACAACTGTCCGAAACCTCAAATGTTTTCTGTTGATTTCAACACTTTAATGCGGTCAAACGTCTTCTCTTAATCTGTCCGGCAATGTGGAATCTATTCCTTCTTGTGGGCAGCGAGATATCAGTCTTACGTGACTGAACAGGAAACCTGTTGTCTTCTCCTGCTCAGCCTTTTCACGGCAATCTGGCATCTGGTCCCGAGTGGGCTCCTTCCTCTAACTCCTCAAGATCCTCGTCACACTTCTCCTCAGGGCACATGTGAACAACGTTCACGTGTGAAAGTACCTCAACGTGAAATTGTGAAGGTCACTGTGTGCAGTGAAACACACACCGTCTCATTGTGGGACAGCGAATCAGATGAGCTGAGGGACGCAGCTCCCCACTGGGGAAACACACTTACTGGCCTAAATATGTAGTGCAAATGGAGACATTAGCACGGTGGGTGCAGCGCAGCCAAATGGTTTAGGGACTCTAAAAAATATGAGCCATCCTTGAGGGAAAGCTATCGAGTAGAAAAAAGGGAACTCCTCTTTTAATGCGTTTCACCACCACAAGCAAAAACGTACTCTTCTGAATGAAGTGCCACATTAACAGCCACATAGCTCACTGAGGTAACGGCAGGCCTGGACTGGGAAAAACATGTGACCCTGGATGTTTTGGTCCAGACTGGCCCACCACACAGACACTGTGCCAAATCGGTCCGTTGTGTCCGCCACTGCCGTCCCATTACTGACCGGCCCACTGGGAAAACTCCCGGTGCTCACTATGGCCAATCCGCCCCTGGGTAACGGCTGAGAAGACACAATTCATCCATAGAACTATGTCTTCCATGTATACAGAGCAGGCATGCGAACAGACTGACGAATATAATTATGTCAACCTGATCAAAGCCTGTTGGATCTGAGCCAGCTTCTGTTTCCTCCCACAGTCTGCTTCTGTAAAAGAGGACAAGGAAGGTGAGAGAAAAGCAACACGCAGTGAGAGGGCAGGAGGGATGAAAGAAAGACATATTTGAAGAATGGAAGACAAACCGAGAAGAGAAACGTAAATGGAGAGGCGGTATGGGGACACACAGGAGGAAAGTGAGGAGAAAAAGAAATGGATGAAGATGGAGAAGGAGGACAGGCAGGTGGTGAGACGTTGGGAGGAAGATGCAGAGGAAGGACAAACTGAGGGTCAGAAGTGGAGGTGGGCTATGTGTGTGTTACACATCCATGCATGTAATGGATAGACACAGTTTCTAGTACTGAAACACATTCATTTGGAGCGCAGTAACTGGGAATGCAAGCTGCAATCTGCTGAAAACGGCCTCGACATGAAGTAGCAGGACAAGAATTCAGCTGAATTTATGGGAAAGTCATTAAAATATGTCTCAATGTCACAGCACTGAGTCACAAAGCAAAACATCCAAACTCCAACAGTTTTTCAGTTACTGTATCTCTGCGAAACCAAATGATAGATTATGAAGTATGCAGCCAGTTTTTTCTCCCCAAAAGCAACAGTTACATTTTCTTTCACTTGGTCTTGTGAATGTGCACACACAGAAAAGTACACTTTGTGAAGAGGATCAGCAGCTTGCAACCTGCTAAAATAGAAGGGAGTATTGGCACTCATAATGAACTGACATGCATCTATAGAGCTTTTCCTTGAAAGTGCAGCCATCAAGTAGACCGCAAATGTACGTGCAAACTAAAAGAGAAACCTGCGTTTTGTACGTTGTAATCTGCAGTCAAACTGTCCGAAAAGCCTCAACAGGTCTGAGTGACATAAATGACAGTTTGCTGCGGGACGAGCCGAAACTATTCGCTCTGTCTGGCTGTCAGCTACTGCTGCCACGCAAGCCGCGTGCAGACGTGCGGGTCCAGCTGACTCGCGATGACGCCGAAAGTCACCAACAAGAGTGTTAGGCAGGAAAAGTCAAGATTAGCTTCCAATTACAGTCAGCCGTCTGCAGTGACCGTGATGACGACCGTGAGTAAATGTTTCCACGCAGTGTGACAGGTGAAGTTCCAGCCAGCATGCGCACCAATCACAAAGTAAACTAAAAAGCTCGTTGTTATAACAGTGTCAGTCAACCTGTGGTGAAACGAACCTTAGCCTGCAAGTGGTTCGCCTACCTCTTGCGATAGCTCCGTTTCCATTCAGCACAACTCCGCCGTTTAGTTTCTTCCTCTTCAGCCGTTTCATCCCGCTTTAAATACGGACTGCTGATTGAGGGAGTTTGAACTCAGCCATATGCAAGTTGATGACACAAAATCCGCGTCTACATGGGGCAAACACAGTGAAAATATTCACCTAAACGCCGACGCGTCCCACAACAGCTGGAGCAGCCAGAAGTAACCTAAGAGAGCACATTACTGCACTCTAATTGGTCACAGTTGCCACGTGACTTAGTGCAGACACATCATTGGACTGTCCTCGAGTCACGACACAACCGAACATGAGTGAAGATTTGTAGTCCTGATATTTTACTGGCGCTGGTCGTGATAAGTTTCCTTACAGTCTGGCTTTATGAATTTTGCTTGGTAGTCCGTGATCCTGAATGCAACACGAATTGCGGTGAAATGTAAATCTTGCGATACAAGCGTCTTTTTAGAATTTTGCTTTTGCAGTCATGTTGAAGTGTTTTGTCTTCTCCAGCAGGGCGAAAAAAATGACAAGGAAGCTTTTATTTCTAAGACGAATGAAACGAAGCTTGTAATGATTGACCTAATAGGAAATGAGATGACACAATAAAGGGCTTCCGTGGACCTTATGCGCATTGTTTTTAATTTTTAAAAAATGGTTTGAAACGACAAGAATGGAATTTGATATTTGTAAATTGAAATGATTTGTGATGATAGTTCTGATAAAATGTGTTCAATCTCTAGATATATCGTTGCAATTTATTACTTAGTTTTGAACACATGCTGAAAAAAGCCCCAATCAGTGACAGGCACCTGGAAGAGGATGATGTATAGATGAGGGGGATCTCGTCTTGAAAAAACAGAACTGGCAACCCGACTGTCAAACGCACCTTGAGCCATAGCGGTAAAACGCCTTCTTCATTACCACCGCTGGCACGAGTCAGATCGGGTAATCCTGCGAGACTTTTTCCCTCCAAAGAGGAAACGCACCGACGCGAGCGGCAGCGGTTTGTCCAGTGATGCCGATCGGCAGGTAAAAACGACTGCGCGACTGAAGCCGCTGAAATGAGCGACAGAGCCGAGATGTTGGGGCCCGTGACGCGGCGGAGGCGGACGACCATCCACGGAGGGAGCAGCGGGTCGGCCGGCGTCAAGCAGCACGCCAACGGGAGCAAGTGGCATCGCGATGCGGGGGACAAACGACCACAGGTCCCCGGCAAGGCCAAAACGAAAGACGGGGGGTCCAAGCAGGCGGGCAGCACGCGGACGGCGGTCAGAGAGAGCGAGCTGTCCGGGCAGCAGCCGGAGGCGGACGATCCGAGCAAACAGAGGAGCGCCGCGGAGGACATCAGCGACAGACTCAGGTGCGAGCTGCGTTCATTGATACGTGGACGTTCAAGCGTCACATCCAGAACTCGGCTAAATGACATGAAAGACATACATCGTTTATTCCGGATTATAATTCGACATATGGATGATGCTAATTGGAATAGAGTGAAGTTGTTTGTCTTTGTGACTGATTACCTTTCAACTTTGGGCTGCATGTTTGACAAAGCTTGAGATCAAATCGGGTCAACGTCCGAAACACATTCGCAGATGCTGCATACTGCTCAGTAAACACAAGACAGGAAAATGACCAATTAAAAAAAAAAAGAAAGTCTCCTTCTGGATGAATATTGAATGGAAATTTGTGTGACGTTTTTGAATCGGAATAAACAACAGTACTTTTTCTAAAAGTTGAGTTTGTGGCAGACTTGTTGCAGGAGATCACAGGTTAACATGGATTTAATATTTTTATAAAAACAACATTCAGTTTTACTTTTTTGTCACTTAGAATTGTTGATGATAGGAGCCTGTAAGTGTGGAACACAGAGCCTGCCCAAAGAACTGGTAATGTGCTCACAGACATGACCATCAAAGACACAATAGCCGAACTGACCTCCAACAGAACAATTCATTTTCTGTTGCCGCCACACCCACTCCTCGGACATATCTGTCTACCAAACGGGCCTTCGAATGAACTGAACTTGCTTGTAGTCACGATTTCACAGACTGTGTTGATCCCCTGCCAGCTCCATGACTCTCTTCTGTGTGTGTTGTCCTTTTCCTGCAGCATGTGGTTTTGCAATGCTGTACTTTCTGACTTCATGTCAGAGTGCACGTTCCTTCTTCCAGTCAGGCTGTGCAGTCTTTACTCACCCTAACTTTCCTCGCACTCCTGTTTAACTTGCCTCACAAACACATCCTGTGTAATTATCTCAACTAAGGAGGTTTGTCCCTCCCTGTTGGTTGGTTTGTCCGGCTGTTAGCGGTCATGGACAGATTTGGATCAAATTTGCAGGATGGGTGCCAAGAAGTACAAGGAACAGGTGATTTTACTTTGGAGGGGATTCTTTCACTTGGTGATCCAAAATACTGAGAAAAGTCATTTATGTTTTATGTCTTTTTGTCATCGTTTTGTGTTCGTCTCATTCTCATTACAATTTTGGTCTGAAGTGGTGATCATTCGACCAGACAATCTGTAGTCATGTGAACTGATGTTCCTGCGATTCCAGTGTGGATAAACAATAAACGACTCATCTTAATGTCTTTCTACCCCTTACTGGTTATTTTTCTTCCCCTGTCTAGTCTATGTTTCACATTTCCTTCATGATTTCTCTGTTGTCACAAGCCCCATGAGGTCATGACCTCTAACCCACAATTTCACAACTGTCTCTCTTGCAAGGGTGCCCTTTTGTAAGAGCAAACGACCAACCGAAGGCGTACAGCGACTGATTATTTGTCAACATAACTTGACAGCATAAGAATCTGCACGGAAATCAAAGTGATTGTGACCTCGTGACTCTCCATGAGCCATCTTTATTTTGGACTCCCCCCCCCCCCCCCCATTTAACAGCACTCAACTGTGGCACAGTTAGTCATTAACATTGTGAGTATTTTATCTGTCAACCAACCACATCGCTTGGGGGACCCAAACCAATCATTTCCGCAGTAGTCATGACTCGCTGTGAGCGTTCAGTGCTTTGAGATTTGATTCATGTCAACTTCAACCGAGACAAGCGCACAGTCTGAATGGGCCTCTTCATTTCCAGTTCAACACAATACTCAGTGCTGCATTGCTGTGGCTTGAAAAAAGCACTTGAGGGTGATGAGGACAATTTCATACTGGTGTTGTGAAAATAAACACAGAGACAAGTGGAAAGAGGTTGTTTTTCTGTTTTCTTTGGTTGAAAAAAAAAAACAACACATGGAAAACTTTGTCTCTTTGCAGTTGTCATGTACTTCAGGAGTCCCTGTTGAGTTCAGACAGCGGCTACAGCAACTACAGAGGAATCCTCAACTGGTGTGTTGTCATGCTGGTGAGTACCACTAACCTTTCACATCAACAATACCTCATTTATCTTGTGTGGTCTGGGCTGATGTGCCCAACCAAAGCACAAATAGAAACACAAATGCTCCTCGGATTTATTGCTGGTCCTTAAGGAGACTTTGTGCCCCACATTAGCTTGTTGTGTTGCCTGCGAGAAGTCAGATAAGTTGTGTTTCTGTGTTATCTGCCTCAACACGCGCATATCCACCATGTCTATAGTTACTCCCTGTGGCCCAACAGTTTGGTCGTTTCCTCTACTTTCTTATTCTCACAACTCTGAATGAAAGGAAAAAAACAACCCTGATATACAACAGTTTGAACTCCGTTAGAGTCTTTGATCAAATACAGTTGGATTCTTCTTTGGCTTGGGTCCGGCAGATGACTTCATATGTACCTATTGCACTCGTTTTTTCAAGTTTATTAAATGCAGAATAAGGAAAACTCGTCAGTTGGTAGAGTGTGATAGTCTATTGTTATGTTTATTGTATATAGTAGCATGGCCTGTTTTCAAGCCATATAAAGCGATGGTTAACTTGAGATTATCGGTTTTGAGAGTTCACACAGTATTTTGATTATTTCTAAGGGGGGGAGGGGGGAGGCTTGAGCCTTCCTTTGGTTCACTTGACAGGGAACTGGTTCACACCAGAAGAAG
>JASSRZ010000054.1:10758588-10771662 GCA_032164315.1 Malacoctenus gilli | reverse complement strand
ACACACACACACACACACACACACACACACACACACACACACACACACACACACACACACACACACACACGTGTGTTAAGACTCACACCTATGCAGCTTTCAAAAGTCACCCTTCGCTGTTGGCCTGATGCCTCCATTTCCATTCTGTGGTGGTTCATCAAAGTGAGGTATTAAAATTGATTCAAATGAAACAGCAATTGAATTAAACATCACGGTGGCTGTCAGAGAACCAGCCTTATTGGAGTCCATCACTGCACATGCAAAACTGCAAAAAGGGAATTTGACTGTGCGTTCGTGTTCTTTGCTTTGTGGTAAAGCAGCAAGATCCCCAAAGCACTGCTTTTCCTCACGACTCATTTATAACACATCATGTAGGACCCACAGTCAGGGTGACCTTTCACTCGAGTCGTCCATCACACTCGTACCGTCCACCTGGATGCTGCAAAATAGAAAAGCGGACAATTTGGTGATCCACAACTGCGGCATTTCAACAGCTTCAGCGCAAATGTTGTCTTTCAAGGCAGACCCTTGTCCCTCCCCAGGTACGGCATCTTGGTTGATCCTATCCAAGTGGTGTCCCTCTTCCTGAAGGACCCCTATAGCTGGCCAGCAGCCTGCCTAATCATTGGTGGGTGTTACTGTTTTTCAAATAGCAAGCAAGCAAGCACTAGTTCCTCCAATGATCTTTCATCTCTGCTCGGTTTTAGTGTCCAACGTGTTCATCCTCGCAGCGTTTTACACAGAGAGGCGTCTGGCTGTGGTAAGCTCAAACTGTTCGATTCAAGTTGTATCACTGTAGGCTCTTCTATGATGTTCACTTCAAGCACACCTCCTGAATCTGCAACATTTATTCAACAAGCCACCCAGTTTTCATATGTGGCTTTGGTTTTGATGGCAACACAAGATTAGATTATGTATAATCCAAAACAAGAGCAAGTAATATTTGAAATGGGACTGTCTATCACAGTGACATTTGTCTGTCTTCTTCCTTTCCAGGGAACCATCTCTGAAACGACAGGACTGCTCCTACACATTTTCAACCTCACCTGCATTCTGATCTTCCCTGCAGTTGCAATACTCTCTGTGGACTCTGTGACGCCAGGTATTCATAAATCCCCGACTTTGCATCAGCGGCACACTCAAAGTGCACTTCAAAAAAGTCTGAAAAATTACTCACGATTACCATCATGAAGGGCAAATTTTAATCCAGTGAATCGATTTTTGGGCTAATGGGGTGTGTGTGTGTGTGTGTGTGTGTGTGTGTGTGTGTGTGTGTGTGTGTGTGTGTGTGTGTGTGTGTGTGTGTGCGCGTGTGTGTGTGTGCGCGTGTGTGTGTGCGCGTGCGTGTGCGCGTATTAGTGGGTGGTGTGCTCTCTTTAGGAATCTACACAATTCTCTTTCTCAAGCTGTTCTCCTACCAAGACACCAACAGGTGGTGTCGAGAAATCGGTCAGGCCAAAGCCAAAAGACTGACACGATCATATTCATGTAAGTTCCAGAAACAAGAACTGAGGTGATATTGCGTCATATACAGCTATTTTTTTCCCCTCTGAATTAACTAAATAAAAAAAAAAACCTTACAAGCTTGTTCCAGCATGTCTTCCAGGACATCGCCACTATGCTGACAGTGCCATCTAGTGTTCAAACACAAAAACTAGTTTTGAAGCAATTTTTAATGTAAGATTTGAATCAAATTTCACTGAAAGTGACGCGAAAAGTTCCTACATTTGTGTTTTTCAGGCCCGACTGTGGCCCGTTCGAACGGCTCAGCCGTCCACACTCATGTCTCTTACCCGGGCAACCTGACACACAGAGGTAACCGTGCTGGCGAGACCAACGGGAAACTAACTACTGATACCTGGCTGACCTTCACTCTCTTGTCTTTCTGTCTGTAGACATGTACTACTTTGTGTTTGCCCCAACTCTCTGCTACCAGCTCAACTTCCCACGGTCGCCTCGAATACGCAAAAGGTTCTTGATGAGGAGACTTTTTGAGATGGTGAGAGGGAACGCCAGTGAGATCGCCAAGCAAAACTCTGAGAAACACTTTGTGAATGTTCAAAAGGAAGAATTATGCTGCTCGCTTTGTCTTCTAGCTTTTCTTCATGCAGTTGCTTGTTGGATTAATACAGCAGGTACGCTACACCGCATACACATGTTTACTTGAAACTTTTCCTTTTTTTAAATTATGTTTAAAAAGAAAATCTAATGACAATTTGTCTTTCAGTGGATGGTTCCAACCGTACAGAATTCAATGAAACCATTTCAGGTGAGTCGCATAACTGTTTATTTGCACTCATTGCTCAGACGTGTTTTGCTTTGACCGCTTTTGGCTGAACAGTTGACATTGTATTGTCTGTGCCTTTCAGGAAATGGACTTTTCCCGGATGGTGGAGCGCCTGCTGAAACTAGCGGTGAGTGTATGGATGGATTTGTACCGAAAGTAAACCACTTTACTCCCCGGCTGTCATCGAAAGGAAAACATGCACCTTTTAATTGAATGGAAGTCACAGTAGTTACCGCTGTAGTTACAGCAGCGTGTACCAACCCAGATACATGTCCCGCTCTTCCTCCTCCTCCTCCTCCTCCTCTTCTTCCTCCTCTCCCTCCTCTCCTGACTCCTCTCCTCTTCCCCCTCTCAGGTCCCAAACCATCTCATATGGTTAATATTCTTCTATTGGTTTTTCCACTCCTCTATGAACTTTGTGGCAGAGCTCCTGCAGTTTGGTGACAGGGAGTTCTACAGGGACTGGTGGTGAGTAGCATATTGTCACTCACACGCCTGCGTGGAGACACAGCAGTGGTGATGACTGAATGTGTAGCAAGTGATTAAGACCAACGGATGGTCTAAACCACATCTATTACTTGTCTCTCTATTGTAGGAACTCTGAGACAGTCACATATTTCTGGGCCAACTGGAACATCCCAGTGCACAAGTGGTGCCTCAGGCAAGCATCAAGCTACTAAGCAACTACTCACCTTGTTTGTTCTGTCAGTCGTTGCATTGTGAGATAGTCTATGTTTAGATTTTGTGGGAATTGACAAGTGTTGCTTCACTAGGTGGTAACATTTCATTTATACATATTGTTGGTCACAGACACTTCTATAAGCCCATGCTGAGACGACGCACCAACAAGTTTCTGGCTCAAACTGCAGTCTTCCTGGTCTCTGCCTTCTTTCATGAGGTAAACAAACAACACTCACAACGACGCATGTTTCAGCAAACTTCTGTCTGACTCTGTGTGGTGATCACATAATGTTTGTGAAATAAGTAGTGTGAAAGTCTTAACATCTAAAGCCAAGAATGTAATTTTTTGCCCTTATGGTCGTGCGTCTTCTCTTCCAGTATGAACACAATGAAATGTTGTCCTCCCTTATTGCATGTGTCTTGTTTTTCAGTACCTGGTGAGCGTTCCTCTTAAGATGTTCAGACTGTGGGCTTTTATGGGAATGATGGCTCAGGTAAAACACTGCATTCACCTTCCCAATTCCTTGCTTCTCCTTGGTCAGTGTTCTCACAAGCTTGCACGTCTGACCTCTGACACTGTGATTGCCTCAGGTCCCCCTTGCGTGGTTTGTGGGCCGCTTCCTCAACGGGAACTACGGCAACGCCGCCGTGTGGATCTCACTCATCATCGGGCAGCCTGTTGCTGTACTGATGTACGTCCATGACTACTACGTCATTCATTACGGGAGCAGCGCTTAGGAACTGGACCGACTTCAGCCGATCACAGAATGTCGATGACATTAAGGTGGCCGTGTCATGAAGCTGACGTGAAACTGTCGGAAGGAGGGAGCAGAAACGGTGGAACGGTTTAATTTTGCACTCGGGTCACAGGATGTCAGGAGATAATTGATATGAAAGCGTCATAACCAGTGTATGATGTCAAGTTCTTTGGATCAGCATAGTGTGTCAGCCACCAAACGGTGGGATGCAGTATCACAGTATGTTTATTTTTTGATCCCGCAGCCAAAGGGATCAAATGTGTCATTCATCGCTCTGTTAATTTTGTTAGTAAATCTTAAGCGAAGACAAATCTGAGTGCTGAGGTTCGAGCTGTGAAAGCACTTGAATGTATCCAGAAGCATGACCACGGTGTGTAGCCCAACTCTCCTGTCGACCCAAGATTTAAACACACAAACCACTAAATGCAACAAGTGAGACACTGCCGAACAAGCACAGCGGAGGACAACGGCTGCAAAATCACTGTCTATGTCTCCAAGGGCAACACGAGCATTTAGAAAATAGTTTGCTTCTTTTTTTTAAAAATTGAAATAGTGGGTCAGTCTTTGATTGGACCCCGGCCATGTTTTTCCTTGTGTTTCTCTCTTTGGAATTAGTTGCAGGTGCTGCAAATGTTATATTACGATGAAACATCTGAAGGTAGAGACACCCAATGGAAAATGCAAGAATCCTTCACTTTGAACAGTGTGTTTTTTTTTTTGTCGTGGTGTGCTTTCATGCAGCCTCTCCTCTGCTGCCTCCTAACTGCAAACATGACCGATGCAAGCTATTTGTGCAACAGTACATGCTGCTATTGTGTTTTTGGTCTTGGCTGCATTGTCTTCGATCTGCTCTGTATTTGAGTTGTTAACTGTTTGTGGACCGTTTTCACTTGGACTGTGCCATCTTGAAATTCACTTGTTGCATTTTGTGTTCAATCGGTAATTTATTCGAATTTGAACCGATGAAAGTTTTTGCACTTTAGAGATGCATGCTGTTGACTAAAGCAATACAATCCCATGAATGTATTCTTTTCCTTAAAGTTGATTCAAACCATAGAAAGTCTTTTGCTAAAAAATTTGCTGTGTGTTTTGCTTGTTGACTATTTGAGTGTGTGGATTGCTCGTGTTAATTTATTTTTTGTTTGCTCTTCAGATTGTTTGTAGATGTTTCTGGGTTGGGTGTGAACGTCAAAGACTGACATGAAGGCCGAGATGCTGCCTCATATCTAAGACGCAGTATCGTTTTCGTCTTGTTTTTCCTATTTTCCTCATGAAAGTTGAACAAAAAAGATCTTTTGAAGTCTTTCTTTTTTTTCTTTTGAATATTGTCCAGTATTTTCCCCTCACCAATGACATTTCAGGGAAAACAGTTGTCCTAAAACACCAGTTGTGTGTTTGCATTCCTTAATGAAAAATAACAAGTGCCTGCTGTGATATAAGACATGTACAAATTGGAGGTACGTTGCCAATATTTTAAAGCCAAATACTCCAGAGTGTATATGAAGAACATAAAGAAAGTATCATGATCATATTTAATGTAGCAACTGAATTTTGGTATGTTGTGTGTTGATTTATTGGGGGAGCGTTAAACTAAAAATTATTGTTTGAATTCAACCAAACTGATTTCTTTCCATTGTTTGTTTACTGAAGTCAGTTTTTCTCAAAGACAAAATGTTGTAAAAGGGGGAGCTTTATTTAGATTGTGCATAAATGTTTTTCTGTTTACTTTCTGGGCATGAATGGCATTTCGAAATGTGTGACCTATTTCATCAGCAAACCTGACCAAGTTCTGTCAATTTTTGGAGATTTTTTCAAATCCAACAACTCATTTAAATGCATTGGTGTTGTCAAAGATTATGTTTCAGGAGTGCAAATAATTTTCATACCTTTCACTTGAAAACAACTTGTGCTGTGCTGTTTGATAAACATTCTTTATATCTGGTGGTTTTCTTGTCTGCTTTTTTGCATGCTAAAGCATCAAGGGCTTGTTTATTTCAAACAGTTAGAGTGACTGAAAAAAATAGATTGGAGTTATTTTTTATTGTGCAAAGGAGGAACACAAACATGTCAAACATGTCAAAGCACAAACATCCCAAGTTTCTCAAATTCTTCACCGATTGACAGAGAAACTCCACATCGTGTCAGGGTGCACATTGCCAAGACTTATTGCTGTGTGAAACAAATGAAACACAAAGTTTTTAGCAGAACTTACAGCAACTTATTACTGTCATTACGAAGAGCAACACATTTTTGTGTCACGCTCACCTTGGCCTTCTGGCTCTGGATGGGAATGTAGAGTTTGAACTCTGCAGGGAGCTCATCCTCAGAGTACAGTCTGTCTGAGAAGTACACCCTCCTTATCCGGCAGTTCGCATGGATCTGGGGGAGAAATATGTTCACCTCATAAAGACAAAACAAAAACGCCCTTGTTTACAACTACAATCTTACAGCATCAACAGCTCAAGCTGTTTCTCCAGGTAGCTGGCTTGTCATCATTATAAAAACACTCACCCAATCATGAGAACTTTGATGGTTTGACATACTTTATCTTCAATTTAGTTGGTATTTAATTCTATGTCTCCCTTTGCATATCACTTGGAATACTTGTACCTGACTTTGCGAAAGCTTGCGCTCACCTGTACCCGTAGTGTCTTGGTGTAGTTGGTCCCGTAGGCCCTCCTGGTGAAATCTGGCAGATTGAACTGAATCTGGTTCCAGCCATCGTCCAGCCTCATGGGCATGGTGCAGATGAACGGCTTCACTCGGGTTGTACTCTGGTAGTTACTCGCCCTAAACCGCCGTCGAACGTTTTTATCATCCAGCACCTGCCGGTTGTCATAACCGGAAGCACAGAGAGCAATGAGGGACCACACCAAGACTTGCGTATTTCCAAAGATCCGGACCCGTGTTTCTGTACCTGAACTTCGAATGTGAAATACTTCTTCAGATTCTTAATTATCATGATCAGGAAGGGGAGTTCGATGCCCAGTGTCTTCTTGGGGTCTGCGGGACATGTGATGTAGGTGGTGCTGAAAGGAGATCGGTAAAGAGGGAGCTTTGTTGAGTTTGATTCATGTGAGCTGCTGTTGTGAACTGACTCTTCAGTGCAGCAGCAGGTAAACACACAGACTCACTTGACGTTTGCACCAACTACCTCCAGCACCGTGGAGTGGATGTCAGTGTCTGTGATTTTCTTGATGTGACCATTTCTCACCTGCAAATTTAGAAAAGAAAAGGTAGAAAATAAAGGGCATCATGATTCAGAAATACAATACTCGGTGGTGTGAGCTGATGTAAAAAAAGGGTGTAAACTAGCTTAGTTTATTCCATCCACACAGTTTGTTCGTACTTTATTAAAAACCTCTCCAGCGTCAAAAGAAGGAGATTTAAAAAAAAGTCGTATATGTATTCAGGCTGACACATCACAACGTGCACAGGTTTGAACGACACTTTTCCTTAGCCAACAAACATGACTTTCAACATCAAACCAAGCCGAAAAGCTCCGATCTCTTCTGAAGAAGTGACAGGATAGTCAAACGCCCCAAAACAACCAAAAGCAAGTCAATAACGATTCATTGTGGGCCGACCAGCTTTGTCTGCTTTCGTCCGATATTTCTTCTCAAAGTCGCCAGTTACCTTTTTGTCCCAAATGTCGAGCGGTTTGCTGCCAATGCTGTACAAAATGGACAAGAACCCGCTTTGGTACGTGTTTCGAAACATCCTGGAGTTGAGCTGAGCCGTCGCCTCCTACATGAGTTTGAGTGCAGTCGATGCGTTGCTATGTTGTGGGTGTCCGGTTGCTAACCAGTGGCGCGTTTGTTTTCAGGGTTACAGGCACGCAGCAGTTTTGGTTCCGAGAGGCACAAAAATAATAAAATCAAATAAGTGAAAAAAAGGCTCAAGTCAAAAACGACGTTTTGTGATGACAAACGTTTCGGGACTCTGATTTAATTACCAAAATAAAGCGTCTCATGTCAGAGATGAACATGTACACAGGCCTGAGTTCAACTGTCTTATTCTCCTGTAAATTTGATTACCTGACTCAGAGCATTATGTTTTCAGTCAAGAGGCAACTTCATTATTGCTTGTTAAAAATTATATTCAGGAATTAAATTCTCTCAAGAAGTAACCAATTTGGTCTTTTCTAATAAAATCAGGGCCTGGACGTGACCTCATCAGGCTTGGGACACTCCATCCAAACTGACCATGGAACCACTGCGGTGGGCCGTCCAGGGGTGCAGAGAGGCGCGGGTGACAAGGACAATTTCGATTTAACTTGGGACCGTAATCCAGTTGTGACCCCATATGGAAAAAAATCACCCCAAAAAGATTTTAAAATTTTGCGACATAAACAAAGTAATCCTTAATTTAATCTACTTCTGTAAGCACTGTTGTGAGGACAGTGCAACAAATTGTAAACTGAAGGCACATTTGGTCATGGAAAAAACTTTATTGTGCAGAAAACAGGATAACAATAAATACCAACAGATCCCAAAAAAATCACAAAATTTATTGTTTTGAAGTCCATCAAACATCTACAGAAGGAATAAAGAATATCTCCGGCTTTAACTCCGACATCACTTCTGGGAGACGAGCACAGGTTGTGCTGCTCTACTGCTGCAAGGAAAAAAAGGAGTGTCACAGAGATCAGCCATCAAGGCAAGAAATAAATTACGACCAGGAAAAGTTACGTGACTGAACATCGCAATTACAAGAGAATGAGGCCTCACCTTTGCTTTTTGGCTCTGGACTGGAAGGTAGAGTTTGAACTCAGCAGGGAGCTCATCCTCAGAGTACAGTCTATCTGAGAAGTACACCCTCCTTATCCGGCAGTTCGCATGGATCTGAAGGGAAAATAAGTCACACGTTAGTAAGACAAAAGGGAGACGCTCCCGTTTGCTGTCACAGCCGGACAGCAGTAACCTGTCTAAGTAGTCTCTGCAGGCAGCTGGTTTGTCATCTGTATGAATGCACTGACCTGTACCCGCAGTGTCTCGGTGTAATTGGTCCCATAGGCCCTCCTGGTGAAATCTGACAGGTTGAACTGAATCTGGTTCCAGCCATCGTCCAGCCTCATGGGCATTGTGCAGATGAACGGCTTCACTCGGGTTGTACTCTGGTAGTTACTCGCCCGAAACCGGCGTCGAACGTTCTTATCATCCAGCACCTGCCAGATGTAAAGAGACAGAAAACAGAGTGACCACAAATCTAGTATTTCCTGCTTGTCAACAAGCCAGGATCGAAATGTGTGCATTTGTACCTGAACTTCAAAGGTGAAATACTTCTTGAGATTCTTAATTATCATGACCAGAAAGGGGAGTTTGATGCCCAGTGTCTTTTTTGGGTCCGCGGGACATGTTATATAGGTGGTGCTGTAAGGTGGGGAAACGTGAAAGAAATTGTTGGGGAAAAACAAAGAAAAACACAACAAAGACAACTCGTACATTTTGATGAATATGTACATAGTTTTAAGCTGACAGCCAGACTTAAGTAGTAATAACTCAAGGACTATAGTTGCACAATAAAAATAGACAGTTTGGAGTTTATATGCCAGTCTATAAGATATATTTAATGCTGAAACAAAACAATAAACACCTAAGATAACAACTCAAAAGGCAACATTTCAGATTGACACTTGAATATAGGAAGTGTAGTTCATTTAGATGGGGATCTAAATTCTTACCTGACATTTGCACCTTCAACTTCCAAAACATTTGAGTGTATGTCATTGTCGGGGACCCTCTTTATGTGGCCATTCCTCACCTGCAAATCCAAGTAAAAACACGGTTTAATAGGGAGAAATCAAGCTTTTCGGAAAGGGAAAAAGCCATACGGTAACCGCCTCGACTGCACTTGCTTTGTGGTGTACAGAACAAGTTAACTTTTTTCATACGGGGTGTGAGGATCCAACCTGTTGCACTTTCGAGCAGCGCCATGGGCCCCAATTTCGAAGGACACAGGCACAGAAAAATGCGAATTTAATATCTCTCAACTACGCCCGTGATCTCCAAATGCTGTTGCACCCTGACTTGTGTACAACCCGCCAACCTCATCCTATTTTCTTACAGAGCAGGTAGTTGTGACGCATCGTGGCGGCCCCCGTTAATACGGGAGCAGCCTCACAGATACAGAGAGCAGACGTGATTAACACCAGACCGATAGATTACTGTGATTCCATACGTCACAGTAGCGAGACTTTAATGATGAATTCAAACGTTGCGTCCAACTACAGCTAAAGAGAAAAAGTCACATTCATTGAAATCGTGTCAACACGCTAACAGCGTGGCTACACACGGAAAAGGACGCGACTGAACCTAAAGGCTTCCAGTCGGTGTTGCTTCTTACCTTCTTATCCCATATTTGCAAAGGTTTACTTCCGATACTGTACAGGATGGACAAAAATCCGCTTTGGAATGTATTTTTAAACATTTAATCGCAATTTACGAGACAATCTTTAGGAAAGAAACAAAAAACAAAAACTGTGATTCTTCTTCGCCTGTGTCATCCGGGAAGTCCACGCGCACATTGTGGGTTGCTGCCATCTATCGTGAATCGCCAGAACAGCATGCAGCGACACCGCAAGAAACAGTTGAAACAGTCGTGAGAAGTGTCTGGTGGCATACGGGAGGAGAGTGAGGAGGGGCGGAGCTGGGGCAGCTCTGGTGATTGCCTGAGTGGCAGCACCTGTGAGATGTGAGCGAGAGAGGCATAAGAAGGACTGAGTCAAAGTGGGTGGCTCTGGAGGGAGGAGTTTGGTGATCGTCAGAGGACTGGAGGCCCTGCCAGACAAACCATAAGTGCTCAGTGGAGTTTGGTGGGAGGGTACCGATCGCAGCTGCTTAGGGCTGCCAGCGGCGAAGACAGTGAGTCGGGCTGAGGAGGAGGTTGTGGTTCAGGCAGGGAAAGCAGCAGATAGTGGGGACATCTAGGAGCACGGCCACCCCCCTCTCCAACTGAGGAAGAGTGTCTCCTGCCGTTAGTGGAGGCCCTGTTGTGCTGGCCTGTTAGTGTTGGGCAAGTTACTTTCAAAATGTAATATATTTAATATTACAAGTTACTTTCATTTGAACTCAAGTTTCTTTACAATATTACCATTTGTGTAAAGTAATAAGTTACTGATTACTTTTTAGTTTCTTTCACTGCCACCAACAACGAAAAACTTTACATGACATGAGACAAACTCTTTTTCTATATCTCATTTATTAGCACTTGAGTAACGAAGTGTGGCCACACAAGCTTTGACAAAAGCTACATTTCCATGAAATTGAGGGGCAAGGGTTAGGGGTTAGGGTTAGGTTTGGTGGTGCCGCTCCCTAGGGAGGAGCAGCGGTGCACGGGCCCTCCCCCGACTCCATCCAGCAGCAGGCCATCTCGCGGGCTGGTGAGAGGTGGCATTACCCTGTTTTCCTCTCGTGACGGTGGTCCAGTGATCTTCCATCAGGTAAGTAATGGGTGAGTATTGTTTTTCTATTCGTTTTTTTTTGTTTTTTTCTTGGACTTTAAAGATTTTTTGGTTGGTTGTTTTTTTTTTTTGTTTTTTTTTGGTCCCATTCCAAATGTGAACTGAGAACTAAATAAAATAGTGGCAAAGAAAATTCTTGGCCAAAAACATTTTTTTTGTGTGCTGTAAGGCAACGTTTCGACTGTTTTAAAGTCTTCTTCAGGCCGTAGCACACGAAAAAACTGAAAAAGAGAGCAAAAGCACCAGATTTGGCTTGGTTGTGAGGGTCCTGTCTCTCTGTGCTCCTCAGACAAAATGACACCTGCTCTCTCTCTCTGTCCCTGCTTTTATACCCTTGGCCACACCCCCTGGCCTTTGAAGTGAGTGTGTGACGAGTCCTCTGCAGCAGCAGCTGGCGAGAAATGGGGTGAGAGCTTTCGATGAGCTATCCCAGAAAGACGGCGTCCGTATTTTTAACTCAAAAGTAAGTTTTAGTATTGCAATATGTTTTAGAAAATATGGTTTTAACATTTGCTGAACATTTTCAATCATGTATTCTTCAATCATAAAAATGAAGAAAAAATGAAGTCCCCTCTCTTTAAAAAAAAAAAAAAAAAAGTGTTAACTTTTGCTAGGCTTAGAGTAGTTAGGTTTTAGGCAAGGGGGGTCCTGGTTAGGCTTGGGCAAAAAAGGAGGGGGAGCTGGTTAGGTTTAGGCAAAAGAAAGGCGGGGGGGGGGCTGGTTGGGGTTAATCAAAGAAAAAAAGGGGGGGGCGAGTTAGGGTTAGGGGTTCAGGTTAGAATGGGTGAAAAAAGCTTAGGGGTTAGGGTTAGGGTTGGGGTTAGGGTTGAGGTTGGGGTTGGGGTTTGGGTTTAGGGTTAGGGTAAGGGTTAGGGTTAGAGGTTAGGGTTAGGGTGGGTGAAATTAACCCGTCTCCTTTGCAGGAAGACAGGGGGTGCACTCCCCATCCCACCAATTGCCCTCCCTCGAAAATGGACCCGAGGGCGCTGGTGTCTCCTGCCATAATGGACCTCTGTCCACTGGCCATCCATAATGTTTGATATACTGTTTTTTGTCTTTTTGTTTTTTTTGTTCTTTTTGTTTTTTTGAAAAAAATGTGTTTTTAAATAAAAGCGTTTTCCAAAAAGTGGAAAAGAGAAGTAATTGTTTTTTTTCTTACAAAAATGAAATGGAAAAAAAAGAAAAGAAAAAAATTCGTTTGCCCCGATTAAAAGAAAAGAATGTGTGCGTCGTCAACGTTTCGGCCTGTACGTGGCCGCCTTCAGGACCTGCACACAAATGAGTTGTTTTGTAAAAGCGCACTGCTTGGCTGACGAAAGAAAAATGAGCTGCCGTGAAAAGTGGCAGCCTTTATATATCTTGGGGGCTGGGCTTAAACAAAATGTTGCAGTGACTTTTAAAATACAAAATCTGTTTTACACAGACAGAACATTCAATGAATTTTAGCCCTTTGTTTTTTATTGTGTTTTTAAATGCATTTTTAACTCTTTTAATCAAAATGAATTGCTTGAATAAAATAAGTTATTGCTTTGTAATGAAATTAAAAAGAGTTTAATGGAATTTTTAGAATGTTATATTTAACAATGGAACACAGAATTTCAGGTTTGGGGGTAGGTTTTGGTTAAGGTTATGGTTAAAATGAATTTTACTAGGTTAGTTTTAGGCACAGGCCACACTGGGTTAAGTTTAAGGTTAGGGTTAGGGTTAGGGTTTAGGGTTAGGGTTAGGGGTTAGGGGTTAGGGTTAGGGTTAGGTTTGATATTGCAACTCCCTAGGGGGGAGCCGCGGTGCACGGGCCATCCCCTGCCTCCATCCAGCAGCAGGCCGCCTCGCAGGCTGATGAGAGGTGGCATTACCCCGTTTTCCTCTCATCACGGAAGTCCATT